>VCHN02001480.1:0-22025 GCA_007115665.2 Sequoiadendron giganteum
CTTGGATGTTAATATAAAGATGATTTTGCAGTTATGGAAAACCTAATGTGAGGTTTTCTAAAACAGGAATGGCTGATCTTTTTATTCATCAACTGATACCAAACTAGAAATCTCAGAAAATGGTGTGTATGTTGACATCCGCATCATGATTTTTCATTGTAGGTGATATTAAAGAATTCACTATGAAAGAAATTCGTCAGTTCACATGCCTACTGTCATAAAGTTACAGCGTGGAGAATGTCTCTCAATGCTTGTTTGTTTTTGGTTCCAACTCTTAGCCTTAGCACAGTTAGAGGTACATCGGGATTGCATATGTGAAACTCATCAGGAGCCTTGAAAGAAGACATTTCAACTCAACGGGTTCTAGTATTTACTGATTAACAAAGATGTGGTAATTGTTCGAAGTTTTTCCCAAAATGTGAAACGCATCAGGAAACCTTGAAAGAAAACCATGCAACTCAGTGGGTTCTGGTGTTTACCGAATCAATAAGTACGTAGTAACGGTACAAAATATATTCTAAAACGTACTATAAGCCTTTGACATTGAACTTCTGAAACTCGACATTGCATTGGAGGAAAACATTCACGCACTTCAAACAAGACAAATTATCTATATGGTTGGTAAGCGCTTGGTCATATCTTATAGGCTGTTAGTATCTTAAAAGCAAGAAGAAAGATAGTGGCATGAAAATGACTGTCCCATGTTAGGGTACTTTTGGTATAGCATATTCCTAGACAAGCTTTGGATCACAGTGTTTGAAGCATGTACCACGGGAATATCCACTGTCATCAAACAATAAACATAAGAGAGCCAAAATATTAATTAGCCTACTGCATATTAATTAGCTTACAGCTTGGAGAAAGTCAAACGTAACATCATGACTGAAAAAATGTCGTTACAAAGGCCGAACAAGTCATATGTAAGGATTAAACCATGTGACGTGCGCTTAGTTGAGAACTGAACTATTTAAGAGCATGACTTTGAGACCGAGATTCAAAATCGTAATTGGACTCGTAGCATTTACCATCTAGCAATCAGCATCTGTCCTATTTCTTTGCCTAGAACAAAACTTTGTCAAGGGATTGCTACTGTTTTGTCTTCCATGTCAATGTCTGATTGTGAAAAGGGTTTGTACTAGTTTCCCTTCGAGTGAATTTTTAGTGTAGATGGTGTTGTGGGCAATTTAAGTTACTGAAAAAGTTAGTTACTACTTTGAGATGAGTAGCTTGAACCTAGAAACTAAGTTTCTCGCCAAACCGAACTGTATATGGGGTGATGTTCTCTTGGATGTTACGATATGGCATAATAGTAAAGAGCAGAAAGATTAGGGATGAACATGTACCTATTTCTATTGCCAATGAACAAAATACAGTTACTGTACCAATATTTGAAATTTTTCCTTTATACTGGAAAGCCATATAATAAGACTTTAGGATCGGTTGCCTTGTCGAACGAACAGTGATGGAATTCTGCTGCCAAATAGCTATTTGATTTGTAGCCAATAGGTGCAAATTCAATCACAATCAAACATCTGGTCATTCCAGAAGATTGAATCCGCTTTCAAGTCTATAGATAGACGCTAACAGTGAAATTAATGCCAAATTTAATGGAAGCTTTTGTAAGATAAGCTTTCGCTTTGGAAATAATCTCTACGAAGGGGACGAACCATTCATCTATGCCTCTGGTTTGGTGCTCTTCTGATTTCTCTTCGAAGATCTAGTCAATAAGGTGGGATATGATTGGGGTTTTATATTGGATGAAGTCCTTTGTAGACAATATTTTAAATATCATCAAATAGAATAATAAAATGTGAAAAAACATAATACTATTTAAATAGCTATAAACATGCTTATATTGATAACAAGAATCACATGCCTCTTTGAGGGGACATACTTGAGAGCAAAGCTCTATTACAAAATATAATTATAATTATAAGATGATATGTATTTTATTATGCCATTGATATATATAATCCTACCAAATAGTGAATGGCAATGTACAACCAATGTGGGATGACTCCATACAATGTAATATTGATTAAATAACTATACTATTGCAATTACAGTACTTAAAATATTGGATCCTAACATGTTCTCACCATGCATAAAGCTTTGTCCTGAAGGCTTGAATTGGGGAAACTATTATTGAAGTTGAGGGGGGAGTTTCTCAAGTGCTTAAAATATTGAGCACATTGGATCCTAACATGTTCTCACCATGCATAAAGCTTTGTGTTCAAGAATTGGGGAAACTATTATTGAAGTTGAGGGGGGAATTTCTCAAGTGCTTAAAATATTGAGCACATTGGATCCTAAGATGTTCTCACCATGCATAAAGCTTTGTCCTCAAGGCTTGAATTGGGGAAACTATTATTGAAGTTAAGGGGGGAGTTTCTCAAGTAGCACTTTTTGATTTCAATCTATGCCATTGAACCAAAGCTTTTGTGATGGTGTGGTTATAAATAGTATGATCATTGGTCCAAAATATCCTTTGTCTTGAGAATGATAGACCCTTCATTGTCCAATTTAGGAAGTATGATCATTGGTCCAAAATATCCTTTGTCTCGAGAATGATAGACCCTTTATCATCCAATTTAGGAAGTATGATCATTGGTCCAAAATATCCTTTGTCTCGAGAATGATAGACCCTTTATCATCCAATTTAGGAAGTGTAGATGAAGTTTGAACATGTTGGCTAAGGAACTCCTTGAGACATGAAGTTTAATAGCATATTTCTAGGGATCCTCTTGGATACTATAGCTGGGCGAAATGGCTTACATTGTGATGGATGTTTTTTTTTTCCACGTGAATCATTGTGATGGATGTTAATCAATGGCTTAAGTTGTATTCTATGACGAAAATGTGACACATCCATATTTGGGGGTAATAGTTCTAGTATGAACATTACCATTAATATTATAATACGTTATGTCATGTATGCAAACAAATATTGTAGTGAAATGAGATAAAATTTAATAACATTAATTGAGAGCATATAAATATATTTGATTGGTACCTTGAATTTTTTTAGATTGGCCTAATCTAGGTGAGGCCACAAACAAGGGACCTCATCCCTAGTTATGCATACACAACATTAATATGAATAACTCACAAGCAAAGTAGCCCAGTAAAGGCACAAAGCTTGCGAGCACATTAGCCTAGCAAGGGTTTGGAGCATTAAGTCACTTGGCATGAACACTAACAACATCAATGCAAATGTTGAAACTTGTAAGCACAATGGATTAACTAGGGCATAATGCCTGTGATCACAATGGCTTGATGGAGTTTGAACCTTGGTGGCTACAACACCATAATTTAACCATCACACTATGTCATGAATGACATCAATGAAAACATTTATTAATGAGAATATTTAGGTAAATATAAAATTGTAGAGAATTCTTATAAATATTCTATTTTTTTGATATATGATGGTCAACGAGTTAAGTTGTATTCTAGGCCGAAGTTTGATAGATCTACATTTTGAGTTAGAAGTTTTACAATAGGCATATCTAAGAGACAATTGTCAACAATTAAATAGTATTTTTTATGACTTGTGAGTTCCATGTAGATTAATATATTATTAATTTATTGACCTTCAGCAATTTTAGTGATTTAATTTTGTGGGATTTAAGTAATGCTCACTTGGGTGAGAATTAAATAATAATTCTTAATAGAAATATAGTTTTTTTCTTTAAAATATTCTAATTCATTTAATATAGGATGATCAATGACTTAAATTCTATATTGGATGAAGTTCTAACACATTTATATTTCAAGTTAAAATTTCTAGAATAGGCTTACTAAAGAGACACATGCCAACAACTAAATGACACTGACTTGTCATGCCTTGAAATTAATATAGTATTAATTTATTGACTTTGAGTTGGTAAATTAGTACCATAATAGTATGATTAAATTAATATCCCACATCTCATGCATGTGAAACATTTATTGTAATGAAATCATAGATTTTAATAACATCCAACTTGATGAGACCCTAAACATAAAAAATTACTGATGGCATTGGTGGCAACCTCTTAATGTTTATGGTTGTTATAAGGATGCAAGGGAAATGATTTTTGTAGTCTTGTCACTTATGAGAATTTTTCCCATTAATGATCTTAATTGTGATTCATGAGGAAGATCTTAAGAAACACATATGATGTTGAGTGCATTATTAATGTATCTGAAGCACTTCCCTTTCAATTTATTTTTTAAATACTAGTGTTTTCATTTGGTTCTTACAAGTGTTTAGGATGCACGTTGTGAGCATAATAGGTGTTGTAACACTAAGGAAAAATAGAAGACAAAGGTTAAGCAATTCTACATGCAATAAGCTCTAAATCTATCCTATGCTAACAACAAAGAACAATGGAAACTAAAAAACATATATAAACAAAAGGATCTCACCGAACATCTGTATAATTCCATGAATAACCTCGATTGCACTTCTCCATTTTGCATTGTATAATAATTGCCCTTAGATTTTTTAAGTATGCAAGTATGGCCTATTGATTAATGATTTAGCAAAATATCGAAGATTCTTGAATAAGCTTTTCCTAAAAGTATAAAGATTTTGGGAGGAGGAATAATGACAAAGGTCAAGCCAATTTATAGAAAATTGATTTTCGAATGATCGGCTTAGATTCAAAAGACAGATCGTCGATTGAGATTAATGAATGCCATGCGATAGAGATTCAGTGTCAGTAATAACGCAAGTGAAAAAACATAACTGATGGAGATTAAATTGAATAAATAATTTAATCTTTAGTCGAGACTGTTCAAAATTTAGAAGAATAATGATTGCATGTAAAAGATAAAGAAGAAACGTTGTGTTCAAACACACGAATGAATGAATGAATTAAATAAATTTATTTAATTAATAATAGTTTGCACGCATAAGAATAAGACTGACTGATCAAAGAAAGTCTATTTGTCAGAAACAGTCAGATATTAAATCAAGAGATAACTGACTAATTTAATTAAATCTTGACTTAAGTGGTAAATGATTAATTAGAAATTAAGCAATTATCTAATCACAGAGGAATATACCAGGAATAATTCTTTTTATGAATTAAATGATTATTTAATTCAACATTCAACATTCAAAGATTAAATTAAATAAATAATTGATTGGAGAAAAGATTATATAATAATTAAATAATTCATAATAAATATTTAATTATAGTCGGAAATGTGATGAGGGTAAATTAAATAATAATTTATTTAATTTTAGAAAAGGGATTAATTAATTAGCGACGTAATTAAATAAATTACATTTATTTAATTAATCAAGATTGAATAAAGGTGATAATGAATTAATTAAATAATTAAATTTGTTTAATTAATAGAGGATAGGTGACTTTAAAAAATAATTATTTAATCATGACCATGAATATGAGAATTATGTGGAAAATGGTGTCATAGGCCTAGACCAATTTTCAGTGTCTATAATTTGCCCCTCTTTGATACAATGTCGTTTCGGCTTTGTGTCAAAGAAAATCAGTTAAAACATGCCCCAGTTGTGCCTCGGTGTGAAATAGGTTAGGGCATGCCCCCTCGGGAAAAATGACAATTTTTGAAAAATTTGGAAATTGTCCCAATTAGGTAATTTGATAGTCAGAAGTTCGATGGTGGTGAAAGAAATCGATTTTGAATTAGTTTGGACTGCAAAATGGATGTCAGAAGTTTGCAAATAGTGCATCCAGTACAGAGGGTTGGAGAAAAAACCCTCAAAAACCTTAAGTATAAATAAAAATTTGGGTGGAAAAACAAATCATTTGCACCCCTAGACTTTGAAAAACTTTGATTTTTCTCCAGAGCTCGCAGCGAAAATGTCATTTGTTCTGTACACAAAGCACCGTGGTTATCGCATTTGGACCTTCAAACACCCAGTCGACGCAGGACCCTCGATATGTACTCCTGAATCATCTTTTGAAATTTTAATTTTCCCACATTTTTAGGCACTTAAAGTTTTATTTTCATATGCGTCACTTTAGAATCAACGCATATGCGTTCGTACGCGACATATGTGTTCGCAAAATGACGCATATGTGGAAACATGTCTAGGTCCATTTAGGGCATTTAGGTTAATCAACACATTTGAATTTGTGTGCACCGTATGTGTATGAATGCATCACCTTTGTAAATTACAGTGCCACATGTACAATAGTGCACCACATGTAGAATAGGGCACCGCATTTGCATGGTAGACAAGAGAGTAATTTTGCATCGCATTTGTCAAAATGTGACACATTTGCATGATAGGTGGGTCCGCTTGTCTGTGTAATGTTTCTGTGTTAAAACAACGCATCTGCATGTTTAAATGACGCACTTGGGTTGTTGTAACACGTGCAAAATAAAATGACGCAAGTGATTTTATGCACCGTATTTGATATTAAAACGATGCATTTGCCTATCAAAATTTTAAATTTTGTGATGTAAAGATGAATGTTTTGCATGTTTCATACAAAGTATTTTGATGCATTTACAGACTGTATTGGATCCGATATACACCCAGGAGTCGAGGTCGACCACTTATGAGCTGCGAGACCCGTTAGTGAGTGCAGAGACACGGTTGATATGGAGTCTAGGGTTACATCATGTTTGCACTATGTCCACTATTCGGGCTAACAGAGGTATGTTGACTGCTCTCTGTGAGCGATGGCATTCATAGACCTCTTTTCACTTGCCTATTGGAGAGGCTACAGTTACTTTAGAGGATGTATATAGGATTTTGAGATTACCGATAAGGGGTGAGAGACTCTTGTATGATACCCAGAGAGGTTATCGCGAGATCACCTAGTTTTATGTATATGATGACATTAGACAACTCAATATCGAGCACTATGAGATTAGATGGCATGTCCTTGCAGAGAGATATGAGCGGATTGATTGTATGCTATGTACTTTGATTGCTGGGATTGTTCTTCCTGATCGCTGAGGTCATGGTTTTCCTGTTGGGTGGGGGGAGATGCTTGTTGGGATGTTAGAACGACATGTAGTATATGCATGGGGCCCGCATTTATTAGCCATGTTATATTTTCATTTACATGACATAGCTTATAGAGATGCCTAGTCAATGAGCTGTGGTACTACCTTATTGATAATCTGGGCGTGGGAACACATTGCTCTGTTTCGTCCCCTAGTGACATTGGATTTAGATGTTAGATCCCCATATGTTTTTCGTTATGCGGGGACAATTACCCAGAGCCATGTTGGCGACACAGGTTATTGGAGACATGCCATTGACACACTTGTACATTTTATATGGATACCTTATATGGATTGTGCGCGATGGAGAGATGAGGACAAACATTTACCATTTTGCAGATAAACACAATACTTGATTGGGAGGACTGTATCTAGTGTACATATCATTGAGAGACACTTGCCAGATCGAGTCTTGAGACAATTTGGAGAGGTCCAGGACGAGCCACAGGGGCGAGCTGAGTTCACTCGGTCTTCTAGAGAGGTTCCACTATGTGTTGGAAATGTTGTCATTGATGTCAAAGGCATATAACAGATTGTTAGAATTGCATCGTTGATGTCAAGAAAGGAATGCATTGTCTAAGTTTGATATCATTGATATATGGATAATTAAAATGAAGTTTAAACTTGTTTGAATAAAGCAAGACAGGAGTTGGTTGAACAAGCAACGATTATATGACATTGATTACATGTCAATAAGAAGTGATTATAAAAAGAATTCCCAATTTTTTATTGTGCACTCATCAATCATTAACAACACAACACGAGAAATCATAATGCCTTTGCCAACTTATTATAGAGAGATTACAATTCTGTCATTAATAATTAAGGAGCAGAAACAAAGGACTTACAAAGGCAACGATTACCTTAAGTCCTGTTATCATGATTCACAAAGAAGTGATCCTGTTGAGAAATTATGTCTCAACTTCCAGCTTGAAGTCCTCGTTTTCATGCCTTGGTGATTTTGTGTTGTTTGCAAAGTTTTGGTGGAGGCGGAACCAGGATGGAACTTAGCATTGTTCTGTTTGCCTAAGTTCCGGGTCTCTGGTGGAGGCGGAACCGGGATGGAACTTGGCATTGTTCTTTTTGCCTAAGTTCTGGGTTTCGGTTCTCGTTCCTGCTCCGACTCCGCTTCCTACCATCTGTTGATTCTCGCTTCGCAGGTTCTAGCGGAGGCGGAACCAGTTTTGGAATTTGGCAATGTCCATTTGCCATGTTCCTGTTTCGATTTCTGTTCCGACTCTGGGTCCGACTCCTGCTTTTGTGATCTGGTTCTTTTGGATGTTTGGATTCTCCTCGGGGTGTTTTCCTTTGCCTTGTCCTGGTTCTGGATTGTTGTTTCTTGCAGTTGGCGGAGGCGGAACCGGAACCGGATTGGTTCCTGATCTTGGACTTTTGGTAAAGTCCTGTTTCTATTCCTGTTCCGTCCCCGACTCCGACTCCGATCTTTTGTGTTCCCGTCTTGGTTTGACCGCCGGGTTGACTTTACCTGGTCAGAACTGTTTCCGATGAGTTCCTCTTTGCCGTGGGCGGACGCGGAACCGAAATGGTTCTTGAACCTGTAATTTTGGTCGAGTCATGTTTCGACTCCAGTTCCATCTCCGACTCCGACTCCGACTCCGACTCTGACAGTATGTATTTTCGGTGGAGTCCTGTTTCGACTCCTGTTCCGACTTCGGCTTCGACAGTGTTAGAAATGACTTGAACTCTTGGTCGCGCCCGATGTCTGTTTGACCGTTTTGGTTGCTCTATCAGTTGCGTTTGCTGATGGGTCTTGGACGTGTGGCACCTGGTTGAATAGTGATTGGACGAATACCAAGATAGTTATTGTGGCAGTTGCATTTGTCAACGAAGGGTGGCGAGCTCAACCATTTTGGTGATGGCATTGAATGCATGGACGACTCGTTGCAGTGAGATTTGTCAGATCTGACCAGATGCGTGATTTGAGGATGGACTTCATTGCTCTTCTGAGTCGGTTACATATGGATGAGAGATGTGTTATTTCTCATAAGTTAGACAAGTCAAGAGTTGAGTCGTAAGTTGCAGAGCAAGTTGAAGTTGTGAGCTGAATAACAGAAGAATGTGAGTTCTTGAGGAGGGTTTTGAACTGTATGTTGTAAAAACATTGTAACAGTGAATCTGAAACTCTCTGGGTGATTGTGAGCTGAACAAAGAAGTCTGGATATTATATGTAATCGATTCATTACTGTAATACAATAGATTTGACTTTGTGTGGTGGGTTTTTTACCTGAAAGAGTTTTCCCACGTAAATACCGTGTCATCTTTGTTTGCTTATCTTTCTGGTTTCTCATTGCCATGGTTGTATGCATCTCTATAAGTTTTAGAAACTGTTAGTTTTTCGTTTTTGCTTCTCTCCCCTGTTGTAAAGGTGTTAAGGGAATGTATTCCGCACTGTTGGGTCAGTAGATCTGCATTCTTTTCCCTTCAGATCCTTTATAAGGCAACATTTATTTTAATTAAAAAAAGCAGCAAAGACAAAAGAGTGTGAATAGGACAAAAATCAGAAAAGACAAAAGATGAATAAAGATGAATTTAGAAAGCAACGATTAATATTGGAGAAGCAACGACTAGTGAAGAAAGCAAAGATTTTAATAAAGAATATATAAGACAAAAAAATAGATAAGACAAATTAAGAATAAGATAGTAATCACCTTTATCAGAATAAGACAGATTCCCTAAGGTATACGATTTATGAAGGAAATAATCCCATTTGTTATAAAGCGATTATTGGGTAAGGAAGCGATTCATATTAAAATGATAAGGAGCGCTAAAATTTATTAAATGAAAGGCAACGATTCATGACAAAGGCAATGATGTATATGATTAAAAAAACAACGATTGTCTTCAAGGTGCAACCATTGATTAGTAAAAGACAACGCTCATAATTGTTAAGGAAAATAGCAATAATTAAATATATAAAGGTGATTAGTTTATAGAAGATAAAGTCACGCCCTTTCAAAGGGATGTTTTCTTTCAAAGAGATGCTTCCCTTCGTATGGAGGCATATGGATATAAAAGAATAAAAGAATTATGAGAGTGAGGTGGCTGTGTAGAGTATTGAATGTGGGACAAAGGTTATATCATTCAAATTCAAGAAGAGTGAATGGTTGTGTAGAAGTCAGAGCAACATATAATTTTTGTAAGAGAGATATGCATGTGAAATAAGAGAAACATCAAACATACAACTACAGATTGAAGGGTAGCTTATATATGGAAAAATGAATATCATTTGAGAGTATGGTGTGAAAGACAAAAGAACATCATATACTCCATGTAAATGAAGAGGAAAATTCAAAGGAGAATATGAGCAGATGAAAAATAGAATACATGTAGATTTGAAATGAGTATATGAAGACTTGAAAGGAGATTTGAAGATAGTCAAAAATTTGATTTAAAGGAATATCATTTATGAGCAGATTGTTGAAAGTTTATAAGCATTTTGGGCAGACCTTGTGAAGACATTTAAGCCAGTTTGATAAACCATTTGGAGTAGATTCTACACTAGTTTTTGTGCATAATTCATAAGTCCTTTTTGGAGCAAAATATCAAGGCAAATTTGATCAGCATATTGAGGCATTTCTTATCAACATATTGGAGTTCATGAAGAAGTTATGAAAGTTGTGAAGAGGTCTGCAGATTTAAGGTTAATATACGAAAATGCGAGTAATTGAATTGTAAAGAGCATAATATCTACAAGATATTTGTGAAGGAATAAAGAAAGTTTTATGAAAGGAGACATTTGAGCAGAATTATCCATCATCCATTGAAGAAGCAACATTGAAGGTGGAACATTGTTCTTTTAATTTATTTTTGCTAAGTTGGTGCTTGGAAAGTGAGTGTTGGTGCCTATGAAATTTAGGGGTTGGTTCTCCTTGTAGGTTGGTGCCTACTAAATCAGAGATAGGAGTTGATGCTCCTTGTGGGTTGGTGCCTACTAAATCGTGAAAGTTGGTGATTCAAGTAGGTTAGTGCCTACATTCATTGTAAATCTTATATAATTCATAAAGTACATTATTTATACCATGGTTTTATCCCATAAGGGCTTCCACGTAAAATCTTGGTGTCAACTTGTTCATATTGTGATATTCTTGCATAGTTGATTTTGTGTTAGAGTTTGAAGTTGATAAAAGATCGAGAGGGCAAAAGTTTGTTGATATACCGATTCACCCCCCTCTCAGTATATCTTTGTGCTCTTCAATTGGTATCAGAGCAAGGTCCTTCTTGAAAGCCTAACCGCTTGAAGGAGATCCTTAAGAGCACTTATGGCAGATCATAACAACACAGTCAAAGCTCCCATCTTTGATGGGACTAATTATGCATTTTGGAGTATTAAGATGGAATCTTATTTGAATGCCCTTGGGTTTGATGTCTGGCAATCTGTTGTTGATGGATATACACCTCCATCAACCCTTCCAACGGATCAAGCCGGAAAGAAGAAAAGTGAAAACAATGCCAAAACCAAGCATGCTTTTATTTGTAGCATAACAAATTCTGAATTTACAAAGGTCAAGCGTTGTAAATCAGCAAAACAAATATGGGTCAAACTATAAAACATTTACGAAGGAGATGCCAAAGTAAAGAAGGCTAAGCTACAAACTCATCGAAGGAAGTTTGAGACTCTCAAAATGAACAAAGATGAAGACACAGCTTCATAATTTCTTCGTGTTGATGAACTTGTGAACATTATGAGAGGACTTGGTGAATATGTTGATGATGTTTTTATTGTTGATAAATTATTAAGATCTCTATCCACAAAATTTGAGGCCAAGGTAACAACATTGGAAGAATTGACAAACCTAGACCAACTAACAAAAGATGAACTACATGGGATTCTTGCTGCCTATGAAATTAGGATTGAAGGGAGAGCACCACAAAAGGAAGTTTCATTCAAAGAATCCAAAAAGGGAAAAACCAAACATGAAGAACCAAGTGACAAATCAAGTGATGAAGCAAAAGCCTACTTCATGGGAAAACTCAAGAAAGGAAAAGGGGAATATAAAGGAAAATTTCCTTTTAAATGTTTTAATTGTGGAGAAGCTGGACATTATGCTTCTAAACGTCCTCACAATGAAAGTGACACAAGCGAGGATGAAGAGGAAGTATACACAAAGAAAAAGGGCAAGAAAAATTCTAAACATAAATCAAGGAAAAAATTCCAAAAACATAAAAAGAGTTTTTATTCAAAGAAACAATGCAACTCTTCAGAAGAACAAAGTGATGACAATCAAAGCAATGTTGAGGAATAAATTTTATTCATGGAAAAAGTGGACACAAACAACAAGCATGAAGAAGAAGAAAGTGAAAAAAATTGCAATGAAGAAGAGGAAACAGATCTTGAGGAATAACTTCATTATGCTTACAAGAAAAATGAAACATTAAAGAAGAAGGTTACCAAGCACAAAACAAAAATCAAGGAGATAACAAAAATCTTGGAGGAATTAAACAAAATCATTGAAGACTTAAGGACTCAACTGGTAGAGGCTGAGCAAGTTGAAAATGAAATAAAGAACAAGTTAAGTGTAAAAGAGATCTAGATTGTGACAAGTTGGAACAAGAAATTGCCATGTTGAAAAATGAATTGGAAAAACCAAAGCAGAGATGTACAAAGCTTAATGAGAATGACACAAGGCAATTTTATTCTTTCAATGGATATTGTTTTTCATGCAACTATTTTGGCCACAAAGCAATGAATTGCAGATTTTGTGCAAGAAATACTTCAAGCTTCATCAATAAAAACTATAATTCATTTGGTCATGACATTATGTGTTACAAGTGCAACAACTTTGGACACATAGCACAATTTTGTAGATATGGCTTTATGGAACCACCTAGACAAGATATGAAGAAGAACACCATGGAAAAGGAGAGAAAGCTTACAAAAGTATGGAGAAGGAAACAAAAGAAAAATGATGATGATGATAAATCTATGATCATGCAAGATACATGTCATACACTATTTTGAAAAGAATCACGAATTTAGGGGGAGCTAAGTTGGCACTATCTTTCAGCCCCATGGAGAAGATAATTGAAAAGTGAAGTACCTCAAAATTTTGAAGAGAAAAATCTACCTATGGATTGGTATCTAAAGAAGATGATGATTTGGCTTCAATTGTTGGAAATCGTATTGATGTTAAAATGAAGAAGTTTCCACGTAGAAGAAGCAAAATAATTTAGAAGTCAAGGAATGAAGGAGTTAGAGAAAGATGAGTATTAGTAGATGGGAGCCTACATTCAGGGGGAGCTATACATAGTATCTTGTAGCTCCATGGAACATAAAAAGAAAGACATTGTTGGAAGACCCTTTGCCATTGATGTCAAAGGGGGAGAGAAGAATAATGGGGGAGAGTTATAAGAGATGACAAAAATATAGGTTGCCATTAATGACAAAGGGGGAGATTGTTGGAAATGTTGTCATTGATGTCAAAGGCATATAAGAGATTGTTAGAATTGCATCGTTGATGTCAAGAAAGGGATGTATTGTCTAAGTTTGATATAATTGATATATGGATAATTAAAATGAAGTTTAAACTTGTTTGAATAAAGTAAGACATGAGCTAGTTGAACAAGCAACGATTACATGACATTGATTACATGTCAATAAGCAGTGATTATAAAAAGAATGCCCAAGTTTTTATTGTGCACTCATCAATCATTAACAACACAACACAAGAAATCATAATGCCTTTTCCAGCTTATTATAGAGAGATTACACTTCAGTCATTAATAATTAAGGAGCAGAAACAAAGGACTTACAAAGGCAACAATTACCTTAAGTCCTATTATCACGATTCACAAAGAAGTGATCCTTTATAAGGCAACAATTATTTTAATTAAAAAAAAGTAGCAAAGACAAAAGAGTGTGAATAGGACAAAAATCAGAAAAGACAAAAGATGAATAAAGACAAATTTAGAAAGCATCAATTAATATTGGAGAAGCAACGACTAGTGAAGAAAGCAGAGATTTTAATAAAGAATATATAAGAGAAAAAAATAGATAAGACAAATTAAGAATAAGACAGTAATCACCTTTATCAGAATAAGACAAAGATTCCCTAAGGTATACGATTTATGAAGGAAATAATCCCATTTGTTATAAAGCGATTATTGGGTAAGGAAGCGATTCATATTAAAATGATAAGGAGCGCTAAAATTTATTAAATGAAAGGCAATGATTCATGACAAAGGCAGTGATGTATATGATTAAAAAAAACAACAATTATCTTCAAGGTGCAACCATTGATTAGTAAAAGGCAATGCTAAGAATTGTTAAGGAAAATAGCAATAATTAAATATATAAAGGTGATTAGTTTATAGAAGATAAAGTCACGTCCTTTCAAAGGGATGTCTTCTTTCAAAGAGATGCTTCCCTTCGTATGGAGGCATATAGATATAAAAGAATAAAATAATTATGAGAGTGAGGTGGCTGTGTAGAGTGTTGAATGTGGGACAAAGGTTATATCATTCAAATTCAAGAAGAGTGAATGGCTGTGTAGAATTTAGAGCAGCATATAATTTTTGTAAGAGAGATATGCATGTGAAATAAGAGAAACATCAAACATACACCTACAGATTGAAGGAAAGCTTATATGTGGAAAAATGAATATCATTTGAGAGTACGGTGTGAAAGACAAAAGACCATCATTTACTCCATGCAAATGAAGAGGAAAATTCAAAGGAGAATATGAGTAGATGAAAAATGGAATACATGTAGATTTGAAATGAGTATATGAAGACTTGAAAGGAGATTTGAAGATAGTAAAAAAAATGATTTAAAGGAATATCATTTATGAGCAGATTGTTGAAAGTTTATAAGAATTTTGGGCAGACCTTGTGAAGACATTTAAGCCAATTTGATAAACCATTTGGAGAAAATTCTACACTAGTTTTTGTGCAGACTTCATAAGTCCTCTTTAGAGCAGAATATCAAGGAAAATTTGATCAACATATTGAGGCATTTCTTATCAGCATATTGGAGTTCATGAAGAAGTTATGAAAGTTGTGAAGAGTTCTGCAGATTTAAGGTTAATATATGAAAACGTGAGTAATTGAATTGTGAAGAGCATAATATCTACAGGATCTTTGTGAAGGCATAAATAAAGTTTTATGAAAGGAGACATTTGAGTAGAATTATCCATCATCCGTTGAAGAAGCAACATTGAAGGTGGAACATTGTTATTTTAATTTATTTTTGCTAAGTTGGTGCTTGGCAAGTGGGGGTTGGTGCCTCCAGTAGGTTGGTGCCTATGAACTTTAGGGGTTGGTTCTCCTTGTAGGTTGGTGCCTACTAAATCAGAGATAGGAGTTGATGCTCCTTGTGGGTTGGTGCCTACTAAATCATGAAAGTTGGTGATTCAAGTAGGTTAGTGCCTACATTCATTGTAAATCTTATATAATTCACAAAGTACATTATTTGTACCATGGTTTTATCCCATAAGGGATTCCACATAAAATCTTGGTGTCAACTTGTTCATATTGTGATATTCTCGCATAGTTGATTTTGTGTTAGAGTTTGAAGTTGATTAAAGATTGAGAGGGAAAAAGTTTGTTGATATACTGATTCACCCCCCCTCTTAGTATATCTTTGTGCTCTTCACTGTGGAGGCCTATGATTGCTTTAGTGATAGCAGAGGTAGATATTCAGGCCTTACAACCTATCCAGTGGGGTTGGAGGGGTGGTGTAGTAGATCCGAGGACCACCTCAACATATGATGCATGGTGGGCATAGCACAAGCCCATTCCCTATACATATCTAGATCAATGGGCTCCAGTAGAGAGGCAGGGCACATGACCTAGAGGTCGGTGTGGTGGTAGGGCTGGTGATAGAGGTGGCAGAGGTGGTCGACGGGGTCGATGAGGGAGGAGAGGTGGGAGAGAACGTGGATTGTCACCCATCCGTGAGGATGAGGGTGAGGGAGAGGATGTGCCGATGTTGGAATTTGGTGGAGGAGGGGAGGCAAAGATAGGGGTAGAGAATGCAACTAAGGAGGCCGTAGGGGAGGAGCATGCAAAGGAGGAGGCCGGTGGAGAAGAGATGGAGATAGATGCCCTTGGTATGTTGGCAGGATATCATGATGATGATGAGGAGGAGATGGAGGAGGAAGAGAGGGAGTTCTGAGATAGGATAGTGGAGGAGTGGGATGTCGAGGTGGGGGAGAGGCCATGGCGGGAGGAGGAGGTTCCCAAGGATCAAAGTTTGGCAGAGTTACAGGATCAAGTAGAGGCCTTGGAGGAGAGGGTGAGAGCAGTGACTGCAGAGTGAGATGCTATGTAGATGGAGAGAGATAGTGCATACCTAGAGAGAGATCAGGCAATGGCTAGGAGACAAGAGACAAAGGGGAGGTTTGTTGAGTTGAGGGCCCTATGCACTGGACCGACTGCAACATTTGCTCAGGAGTTAGTTAGAGCTGGTGATAGGGAGAGAGACTACAAAGATCTATATGAGGCAGAGGTACCTCCTGAGAGATGAGCTCATAGTTATTCACAGACACACAATAATAGTTCCCGCAGTAGGTCACATAGTCGTTCACAGAGCATAGATGAGTGGTGGGACCACCCAGGATAGGACCATATGACATGCTCCCTTCTAAACAAAGAGCATCTTGTCATCAGTTGCCCCCTTAGACTCCACATGGGAGCAATGGGAGTACATCTCAGTGACATGTTTATATTTTTAGACATTTTATTATGATCATAGAGCCTGCGAGCTCCATTTAGATTGATACATGCTGACATTGTACTATGGCACTTATTTTTTTGAGCGATATATATATATAATTTTTGATGGCGATTATATGATTTGCAGTTGTTCTATATGATTATGCCTTGTTCTATATGATTATGTAGTGTTATATTTATGCATGTACATGTTATGGATTATGATGTTTATATTATGATGTTTTATTTCCTATGATGATGTATTTATTGTATGCGATGATGTGTTTATTGTATGCGATGATGAATGCACAGTATTTATAAATGTCATGTATGCATTCTATGTTTATGATAATGAGATGCAATATGATTTTATAATGTATAATGCCATGTGGATGTATCTATAATATGTATAATTGGTAATGGTAAATGCATGTATGTCATGATTACCTAGATGCGATGGATATGTATATTTTTGTTGTGTTTTTAAATACACCATAGATGCATGATTTACTATGTACATATATGAGGATGTCTACACGATGGTTGTAAAATGAATGCATATGAAAATTACTTATTTTTTTTGTGTGTCACAGGACTCCGTCAGTATGTAGGATATAAGAAATGTTAACGCGGGATAAGCTAGATGTTAGTATTAGAAAATGGTTGTTAGAAGAATGTAGAATCTTCAATATTTTTCCAAATACATACTAAGCCTTGCATTAAATCATCATTGGGCAGTACATGACACAAATGGATAATAAACACCATGATATGAGATAGACCATGGTTTACAAAGTCATCCACTTGCTAAAAAAAAACATTCGCAGACAAGGAGTGACTTAACTCATACTAAGGACAAAAATTGCCCCAATCTTTTTGTCAAGACAAACCACAGACAACAATCAAAAGAAAAAGACAAAGTCAGGATACATTATTGCTCCTCTAAATCCTTCATGGGACATCCTCGAGAAAGCTAGTAACCTGACTTGAAAACCAAGTTTAAAAGATAGTCGATAGATAGCAGTCAAAGAAAAATAGTCCTGAAACATCCTTGCTTCTCTAAATCCTTCATGGGAAATCCTCAAGAAATCTAGTAACCGGACTCAAAGACAAAGCCAAATAAATCGATAAGACAAAACAAGCCATAAAGTTAATAGCCAGTAAGAATATTTGCCAAAATTTGATCTATTGTTGTTTATTTGATAAGATGATTGTTGATAAAACTTGATTTCAGGGATGATACATATTGTATAAGACGTTAAGTCTGGTTTCGATGATGTGACTATTTGTGTAAGGCATGACGAAGCCTGGTTTCAGAAAGACACATACTGTATAAGATGTTGAGTCTGATACTGTTGATACGACAAGATGTATAAGGCTTTAATGGTTGTTTGCCTAAATGATAATGTCTATTTTCAAGAAGGAAACATCTTGTACAAGACAAAATTTGATTGTTTTTGCAATTTGTTTAGTTTGACCTAATGACATTGTTGACTTGTTTGTCTTGTTGAAGCGTGACTTGTCTTGATGTTTTGACTATTGTTTGTGTGTGATGATAGTGTATGAATTATGTTGACTGACATGATGTACCCTAAAGGAATGACCTAGTGTGGCCTCAGGGGCTCATCGATTGATGGCCTTGGCTACATTATACATGCAGAGACCTTGTAGTTAGACTAGACTTTGATTGACAAAATTGACTGGCAAAGAGTTTCTGAAGTTGATGATATCTGACGTGTGTGATTGTGAATGTGATAAACCCTAATGGACTGACCTAGTGCGGCCTCGGGGGCTCATCGATTGATGGCCTTGCCTACATTATACATGCAGAGACCTCGTAGTTTGACACGACCAATGACTTTGATGCACAAAGAATGAGTCATGATTTTATGTGTGTGATATGTGTCAAACTTAGAAAGACAAACCTAATGCCTTAGGGGGCGCATCAAGTGATGAAATTTCCCACGTGCAGTCGCAAAGGCAACGAGTTTGACTATGTCTACAACTGAGTTGACACAACTGACTCTGACTCTGCTTTTTTAAGATTTTTGACATGTTTTGATTTTTTTGTCTTTTTGGAGTTTTATGATGTTTTTGGATTGTTTTTAGGACATTTTTATGACGTTGGATTAGTGAGTGTAAGGTCCAAATGACGTAGGTCAAGTATTTTGCCCCAATAAGATATAAGACCAATAGGATGGAATGGGGATGTGGAGTGGAATTGATGTCAATCATTCCAAGTTATGGAAAGGATAACCATTTATTATGGGTGATAGGAAAATCAGATTGGAATGATGGTAGACGAAGGAGCGAAGTTGACTACTCATGGCGCCTGTTTGCTAGGTTTTCACCATGGTACTTATCCAAAGCACCACCGAAGTGGTTTTCACTGTTGGACGAATTATTTCTCTTTACTATTTTGGTGATTTTTCAAATTTTTTGGTGTTACAAAGATGCCTGTTTGCCAAGTTTTCATCAAGATAACATTTTTTTTGTTTTTGTATTTGTATTTGATTAAGGCAAATCTCTTAGAAGCTATGCATAGAACCTCTTCAGATGAAGATTGTTGATTGGTGATGATAGTGGTTCGCCTTTAGGGGTAGAGAGTTGATACGATCCTGATCCAAAGGCTTCTATAACAATGTAAGGTCCTAACTAGTTTGGTTCAAACTTGCCCATTTTTTCTCTTTCTGCTTGATTCTTTGGATTTTCCATTAAGACTAGGTCACCAATGTCAAAGTGTCGATTCAAAACTTTCCTGTTATAGCTATGACAAAGACGATTTTGATATGCCTGAAGATGATCTAGTGCCTTATGTCTTCATTCATCCAAGAATTCTAACTCATGCAATCTTGACACACAGTATTCTTCATCGTCTATATGCCCTTTCAAAGATATCCTTAGCGAAGGAATTTCGACCTCTATAGGTAAGATGGCTTCAGAACCGAATACTAAGGAGTATGGAGTGGTGCCGGTGGGAGTGCAAATGTTGGTGTGGTAAGCCCATAAGGCAGGATTAAGCTGTAAATGCCAGTCACGACCAACATCATTGACAATATTTTTGAGGATTCTGATGATTATTTTATTAGATGCCTCAGCTTGGCCGTTACCTTGTGGATAATATGGAGTGGAAAAGTGGTGTTGGATATGGAATTTAGACATGCAAAACTAACATCGTGCATCGAATTCTCCTATTAATCAATTAAGACAATTTATTGATTAATTTCCTAAGGTTCATTAAATAAATCAAATTATTTAATCCTTATGTTCTTCTCATTTGATTTAATAAATGAAATTGATTTAAATCAAATATCAAATCCCTAAAATCCCCTAAGTTGATTAATCTAAATTAATTAACTTCTAATCATGATTACTATTCTCTAGCTTTTGACTCAACTAGAGTCAAATCCAAACTCTTAACTAACCCACCCACTTGCACCAATAAATCATTTATTTGATTTATAATTCCTCTAATTACATTCAAAATGGCATCAAAATGGATTATTCTTCCATTTTGAATCTTCCCCCCAAAAGGGACTTGTCCCTTCCAACAAGGTTTTAAATGCTATTTGCACAAGTCAACATAGCATTTATTGCACCTTTCATCCCCCCAAAACATGTCAAGTCATTCAAATTCAAATTTCAAATTGGCACATGGGCCAAGACTTGCACATTCCTCACCCTCTCACAACTTGACAAGTGGCACCTTGTCATTGGCCCATGAATGATCCCACATTCATCAATTTGGCCTCTCCTCTCTTCAAGCTCAACTATAAGTTGAAGGCTTCTCTCCTTCAAACAAAACAACACATCTTTATGCAAGGTCATTCTCTTCACTTGAGAATCAATCTTGCTCTTCATCATTTACAATCTTCAATTTGAGCACTATCATTTTAGGCAACTTGAGATCACTTAGCATCTCATTGTCTATCATCCATCATTTGGCAATTTTTGCTTATCAAGGGATTGGGAAAGGGCTGCCTTCTACACAAAGGATAGCACCAATCCACTATGGGATAGGAAGGATTCATGTTTTTTGCATTGTTTTCGTTTGTATGGTTTAACATGATTCTACATATTTCATAGGGATGTTTAGGTTTGCTGATTTAAACTGACTTTTGTGCTAACAACATGAAATGGTTTAAGTCTATCTTGCAGATTTTGACGTCCTACAAATGCTTAGAAGGAGGGGCATATGCTGCCTCTTTTAGAGTTTGCAAATTTTCTTGTTATCCATCGAAATGACAAAATAATCATCTAGCCATTATTTTCTTTGTTTTCTTTATGGCAAAGGAGATTCTCTAGTGCTAAAGTTTTTTTTTAACAGCATACCATTTTATTGAATTCAATCTTTGCTACAATCTGTTGAAGTTGATTCTCTATCAATATTTACTTTTGACCCATCACTGATTTTCGGTCAATATTGAAAACAATAGGTTGTGCATTCTATTGTCAAGAGGAATTTACATATGGCATAAATATTCATATAAATTCGCAAGATTTTTCAAGTGTTTGTGAATAGTGATTTGCTGCATAGAAAATATTATTTTCACTAACAACATTAGATAACCCAACTAAGATAATCTTGTTTCGATAGCACACACACATGCCTTCTTCTTTTTTATTGGGTTTGTGAAAGGAGGAATGCACCTACATGGTAGAATTAATGATCATAGCACTTTCTTTTCAATGCATGCATTTTGTGTAGGTCTTGCAACTGCTGGCAACTATTCTTTTCTTTCTTTATTACTGGAGCATTTATTTACGAAAGTTTCATTTGCTTGCTTTGTATCTATTGTTGAGTGAGATAATTATTTTACACCTCCTTTCCCGAACCTTGGCTCCATTTGTTTTCCTAAAGATCCAAAGCATTTCGTGCATGCCACAATGTCTAGTAATCTTCTAACATGTGCAATAGCATCCTCTTCGGTATAGTCCTCTTCTATAATGGTAGGTACATAAGGCTTCAAGATCACAACATCCAATGAATCCTTCAGCTTGTTGCCATGAACATCATGGGATAAAGAATAGTTAGTCACAAGGCATGTCTCCACATTCACCGCTAATAATCGGTGTACATCTAGAATGCGGTATGTGGAAATTTTTTTTAAGAATGATTTGAGACTCATCTGCCATGTTGACTATAATGTCCAGGACAATAGGCAGAATATTATCTTCCTTCTTATTCTTGTCGGCTTTGGCCTTATGTGGCTTGGCACAACTAGTCTGGAGACCATACCACATTCAAAATCTTAGAAAGGCATCCTTAATGGGCATCTCTACTCCTATCCCTCCATTTCTCAGCCTCTTCATCGACTGTTTGTGCTTCCGTTGGCGTCCCTCAAACCCTTCTCCTCTCC
>VCHN02000262.1:0-24286 GCA_007115665.2 Sequoiadendron giganteum
GATGTAGGAAATTAGGAGTGCCAAGGACAAGACAACTGGATGCAAGACAAGCGAAGGACAAAAGATGATGCAGAGCAACTCAACTGGGACCAGTCATTCGGGCAATGACTAGTCTTTCTTCCTTTTATGTGCATTCTTTTTCAGTAATATCTATAAATGTACAATGTTTTCCTTCTTATGTTTTAAAGCAGTTAGTCTCATGACTTGTGTGAGACCTTATACATTTACATTGTTAATAAAGATTATGCAATCTGATAATGTAATCTTTGGATTTTGTTTATGCACACATAAATGAAATAAAGACGAGGTTAAAATGTACCTTTTATTCTTTCAATTAAAATCAATAAGCTCTACCTGGTTGAGCTATAAGTGAAAATATGGTAACATTTTTGGTGACTCACGTTGTGTGTATTCCTGCTAAACATGAAAACCAGTTGCCTAGGCTTGTCCATTGGGCATGGAGTCGCTTAGAAACTAGGCTTATGACTTAGGAAACAGACTCTTAACTTTTGTAACTCACTAGAATAGTGAATAACACCTTGAAACCTATCAAAAGAAAAAATGCAGAAGGAAAACTACCTAACTATGCTAAATCAACACTCACAGAATGAAAACCTCCATCTAAAATATAGTGCAACAACACTTATTGAAAGCATAAACCTAACCTAACATATACAAATCATACCTCAAAACACCATTTGAGGTGAATCCCATTAACTGGGATTGGCAAGATTTCTCCATCCATCTTTGATAATTGGAATGCATTGTGCTCCTTGTATTCAGTAATGATAAACAGGCCACTCTAGAAGTTTTCAAACTCTATGTGCTTTCCTAGTTTACTTTTCAATTCATCCCACTTGAGCACAACATCACCTTCTTTGAACACTCTTGGTGTTGATTTCTTATCAAAGACTTTTTTTTTGGAGTTGATGATACTCCAAAGACTTCATTACCTTATCTCTCAATTCTTCCAGCTCCATAAGTTGGGCATATCTAACTACCATTGGGTCTTCTTCTTCAAACATCTCTAGCTAATGTACAATGTCAAGAGTTGGAAGCTCCATAGATAGAGGAAATCATACCTCTTTACCATAAACAAGCATCTATGGTGAATTACCAACAACCCTTCTGGGAGTCACTCTATCTTCCCAAAGTGCATATTTTAGATTTGTGTACCAGGCTATCTGATTATCCTCCATGGTTCTTTTAATGATCTTGATCAAATTATTATTTGCACTCTCATTCAAACCATTACCTTGAGGGTAGTAGTTTGAAGATGTGTTCAAATTTATTTCATGTTTAACAACCCAATCAGCCACTCTTAAACCCACAAATGCCAATGCATTATCTGAGATAATTGACTCAAGTACTCCAAACCTAATTACAATGTCATCATAAAAGTTCACTACAACGGTCCCATTTTCTTTCTTCAAGGCAATTGCTCCAGTCCAAATAGATAAAAAATTCAAGCTAGATTTTGTCCAACATGATGACACCTCAAACTGCCCTAAAAAAACTCTCAAAAACAACCAAAATGCCTATATACCTGCACATGTTTGCAACTGATCATCAACCTCCTCTATATTCTTGGCATGTCATAAAGATAAGTATATCTTCCACTTTTCCTCATGACTAAGTCTTATGAACACATGCTCACATGTTTCACATTTAAAGGTAACGCTTTAAGTCTAAGTGATTTATAAAATATCACTTAACTTAAGCATTTAACAATATAAACAAATACAAAAATAATCAAAGACCAAGCATTTGGTCAAAAATCTAAGCAAAAGGTATTGCTAAGTCAAAATGTGTATCAAACATGCCTAAGTCACATGGCATAATCATAAATAAAGGTATAAGGCACAAGTCTTAGCCACAGTGATAATAGTTGTGTCACACATTTTTAAAACAAAGGTAAAAAAATACCTTTATCTTATCGGCCAAGATTAGGGTAGAAAACCCTAACACAAAATTGACCAAAAAGAAACTCAAAGCATTTCATTTTTATCCTGCAAAACTCTAGAGTCTTTTGGCCGCCAGTTTAGGGTTTCATCAGAGGGTCTCACCATGCATTCCTGTAGTTTTCTCCTAGAAAAACAATCTTCAGGAACTCCAATAAGAACTTGTCTCTAAAGAATTTTCATTTTCTCTGTTATTTTTGAAGAAAACTTGATTGAAATTTGAGTTTTCCATTGATACTATGTAGTTCTTGTGTGATTTGATGCTTTTATTGAAGATATTTTTGTATAAAATTGCCAAAATGGCCGCGAGCTTATAAATTCTAAACATTTAATACTATATATATGGCCACAGGTATACATATCTCTAGGCATTCATTCTCTTTAACCAAAACCCTAGCATTGAAGAGAAAGGTTTTACATTCTTTCCTGCTTTGTTCTTCTTGGTCGCGATCTCTCATTAGCATACTCTTTAAATTTTGGCTTCTACTCACAAAAATGCAATGGCCCATTTTATTTCAATGGGTGCGGGTATATTGTTTCTTCAAATGCACTTTATACTATTGGAAAACCTGAAAAAACTCGAAGCCTTTTGTTTCCTTCAGTATTTTAAATCACAGCCTAGGTTTTATTAAAATTTGGAAATACATATATAAAACCCTCATTTGTTTTATGATGATTCCAAAAAATAACCATCAAGGGTTTCTCTGTAGATATTCTGGAAACCTATTTGTGTTCCATTCCAGTTTTTTAAACTTGACAATTTTCAAAAAATTTTGAATATTTCATTTTTATGATTGTTTTGTGATGTTGGGCTTTCATTGCTATTCTCTACACAATTTCCTTTGTTTAGAACTCCACTATGATATTCTCATGTAGATACTTGCAAAGAAAAGATACCCTCCTGTGTATTAGCTCGAGTTATCTAAAAAGTCTCATATTTCATGTATTTTCTTGAAGAAAACAACATCTCCTTAATATGTTACTCTTTTATTTTCCTATGATACTTTCTCTTGTCAGCATGCCATGAATTTGTCTTGGAGAATTTCATAAGGAATTGTCCTTTCCAAAGTGATCGTCCTTACATTATCCATGACTGAACCCTTGGTCATTTTCAGGCTCCTATCATATCACTTTGTACATCTCCACCATAAAATATTTTGTTGAAGGATAATTACTCATCCCACTATCAACACACTAATCAAGGGATGTCATTTCTCAACAATGGAGAATCATACTTAATAGGACTGTTATACTTCTCTCTAAATTGGCTTTCAAAAACTCAATAGATTTTAATATAACATGATGACTGTCTTGGTGATATTGTCATTGTCCCAAAACTCACTAGCCCTTACCATGAACACCGCTCACTGTGTTAATGCATATAGAAGATTGTCTCTTTATTGTCGTAAAAGACTCACGTATTGTCCACTTGAAAAGTAGTAGTTGCCACTAATGCTTAATCCTATGCTTTCCTTATTATGATTTGTAGTTGATCACTCTCCTATTGTGATTCTATTAAGTGAATACATTTCATTTAATGTCCATGGCTGCTTCAAGTTTAAGACCTCATGCTTGATACTCATTGTTTCTAAATGCATGTCTTGTACCCCTTCATACATAGAGAATTCCTAAGATGTAAACTTGTAAGGCATGCCTGAAAACTATTTCAATACAAGAAACCACATACACCCTTCATGCCTCCTTTAAATAAGTATATGTCACCTTTAGTAGTGACAAAACTCACTATCAAAGCGGATGTATGGTTGCTTGAAGGAAACATGAAGGAATGGATTAATTTGATGATCTCAATGCTTCTTGAAAGAACTATAATGCAACATGTTGGGCTCAACCCTTGTGAGAGCCACATTTTAACCCACATGTTGTTATTAGATGAATTTAAATAGCAACATTACTTTTCCTATACCTGCACATGAAGCAAACAAGTTAGAAAAAACATGTGCATATGACAAATATGTTTGATTTTCCTATGTTACTTGATCATCCTAATGATGCTAACTGTTTAAATTCATTAACGGATCATGTTGTATGTTTATATATGTATGTGCATATTAGGATTTAAGACCTTTCATTGCTCTAAAAAAACCTTCCTTCTCAGATGCAGGAAATTAGGAGTGGCAAGGACAAGACAATTGGACGCAAGACAAGAAAAGGATGGAAGATGATGTAGGGAAACTCAACTAGAACTAGTCATTCAAGAAATGACTGGTCTTTCTTCCTTTTATGTGCATTACTTTTCAATAATATATAAATGTACAATGTTTTCCTTCTTCTATTTTAAAGCAGTTAGTCTCATAGCTTGTGTGAGACCTTATACATTTACATTGTTAATAAAGATTACTTTCTAAAATATTTTTGCAATCTTTTGTATGTTTGCAATCTAAGTAATTAAGTTAGGGGAAGCATAATTAGTGTTCATAAACTCAGTACTTATTATATATAATTTGGGGAAACTTACATACTTATGACCAATAAATTGAGTCTTCAATTATAATGTCTTTAACACAACATTAATTCTATAAGTGGTATATTCTTACATGAATTTATTTCATAGAATCACTTTTTTCTTGATCCATTTATCAAGTTCATTCATTGAAATTGGTCTCAATCCTAAGCCTCCCTATCCATCACATTAGATCAATTTGTAGATGTAGAATTTACTAGGATCATTTATATAGTTATGGATTTAAACCTCACTTTTTTTAATCTAAATTAATATTCACATATTTTTTACCACTAGCAATTGTGATTTGACCTAGCACACATTTTATATTGATTTATGTGTTATTTTTTATATTTAAAGATATTCAATCAATCACTTGAACCATACATTATCTCTTGGGAATCTATAGATAAAGGAATGATCAAAGAACATTCAAGGAAATATAGTACCATTATCACACCATATATTAGCATACACCATCCTAGGATAATTACCACACTTTTTTTTAATCCAAAATCATTTTCCCTTGGTTGTTTAATTGGTATATCTAATGGTTAGACTAAGGAGAACATGATTGTCATGATTCAACATATTTAGGGAAAAAGTGTTTGTAAATACCATAGTTCCTTATTGAGACTCAAATATCAAATAATCAAGTTAAACCTTTTTCAACCAGCCTAACCCTGGCCCTAACCTTGACCCCCAACTTTATCCTAGAACCCTAACTCTTACCCCAAACCTAATCTTGGCCTGATTCTAAACCTAACCCTACCAGAATTGAATCATAACCCTAATCCTAACCTACCTTTAACCCCAACCATAATTGAGCCATAACCTGAACCTAACCCTAATTAAACCCTAACCCTGAGCCTACTTGAACCCTAATTTAACTCTAACCTTAAATAATATGTCACCAATACTAATTGAAAACTAGTACTAATTGAAACCTAAAGTTGATTCTAATTCTAATCTAACCCTAATTATAATCATAATTCTAATTCTAACCCTATTCATAATCCAAATTCTAACATGAACCCTAATTCTGATGGAAAATTTAGTTCTAACTATAACCTTAATTGAACCCTAACCCTAACCCTAACCCTAACCCTAATTGTGACCTCAAGCTTTATCTTAGAATCCTAGCCCTAAGTAAACCATAACCCTAATTTAATTATAAACCTAATTGAATTCTAACCTTACCCTAATTGAACTATAACCCTAGCCTTAATTTAATCTAACCCTCACTCAACCTAAACCCTGATTGAATTCTAACCCTAAATGAATCTAACCCTCACTCGACCTTAACCCTAATTTAACTCTAATCCTAAATGAATCATTTAACTAGAACCCTAATTGAAACATAAGCCTAGTTCCCTCATTATAACCCTAACCTTTATCCTAATTCCAACACTAATCCATAGTTAAATTATAATTCTAACTCAAACCAAAATTCTAAACCTATTTGTTATGATACAAAAATCTATGTGGCTATAATACATATGACTTGCAATAATCTATTATTTCAAACTATTATCTGAATTGCTCATAAATTGATATTTGATAAATAATTTATCAACTAACTAACAAGTACAATTGCTATAATACTAGATAGACAAGTACTCCCCACTATGTGAAACTTGTTTACTTTAAAGAATGGTAATTAGTTGTATTCATTTAAAAAGAATGATTTTAAAATTGATTATTACTTATTAAATTTCAAATTTCATTTTTTATAAATAAATAAAATAATTATATTGTATGGATAATATTTTAAACTAACCAAAGAAACACTTAACAAAACTGAGCCATTATTGAATAATAAGATCCAAAAAGTTGAATTTTATTTTCGCATTAATTTCTTCTATTATTCATCCCCGCTGCTACAATGAAAGATAATTATTTATGTGTACGTTAGAATGTGTCAAATTAAATTGAATCTAATCTAGTACACCAATGAAACATTAGATTGAAGAAAACTAAATAAAATAAAACAAATGCAAACTCTAAACCGCAGCTTCTTCAAATTCGTTTCATTGTCCTCTATCTCCAAGGATTCACTTCAAGATGTTTTCTCTCAGTTGTGCAAATAATAGCTTATAGAATGGCACTTGAGAGAATGAGATTTATCAAAAATGCATATGCATGTAAATGATTGAGCTTATTGAATTAAAATGCTATGAAATGCTTAAGATGCGACTATAATAACTACGCTTGAAAATGTGAGATTCGAGGTCCTTTTCAACTCATAAGAGGGCTATATTTATAGATTTTTGAAGGTAGGAATTCAATTGGCCAAGATCGATGATTGAGTTCAAAACCTATTAAAACGAACGGTGAGAGACCAAGAATTTGAAAAAGAGGTGGAATTCGGAGAGACAGAAAATGAAGAGACAAATTGAAAGGTGTCTCTCATAATTAAATAAATAAATATTTAATTATGTGTGAAAGAAATGTGAAAAGGCTTTAATTAAATATTATGAGAAAAGGAAAAAGCCTTTTAATTAAATATTAAGAATATTTAATTTTTGTGAGAGAAGTGGTAATTTGGAAAATGATTTAATTAAATATCGAAAGTATTTAATTAAATGTGGAGGGAGGAATATCATTTAAATTTAGAATTTAAACTTTGATAATTAATGTAAATAAACTGTAAAATCTATTTAATTAATTAAGAGGAAGGTAGCATTAATTAAATAAATAAATTTATTTAATTAAATTAGAAGAATTAGAAAAATGAACAATATAAATAAATAATTAAATTTATTTATATGTAGATGACTTAAGAACATTAATTAAATAACTCATATTTAATTAATTAACAGGTTCGATCGACCGTGACTATTTTTAGATGTGTACATTTTGCCCCTCTTTGAAGTGATATGTTTCACGCATTGCTTCAAAGAAATTTCCCCTGATTTTGAAAAATGCGATTGATGATGCTATATGCCCCCTCAGGTGATGAATCAGATAAAGATGATTTTTGGAAATTTTTACTGATTTTTTATCTAATTCATTGACCGATAAAGATGATTTGATGAAAACCCCTATTGAAAGATTGATATGAAGATGAAGAACTTTGATTTTTCCCTGATTGATGATGCTTTTTGATTGATAAATTTGCTTCCATGCGATATGGAAAACAAATAGTAGATTTGATTTGATTGATGAATTTGCTTCCATGCGATATGGAAAACAAATAGAAATGATAGATTTGCTTTCCTGATTGAAAGTCAAATAGATAGATATTGAGTCATGATGACTGTTAAATTTGTTTCCATGCGATATGAAAAACAAATAGTAGAAATAATTGATAAATTTGCTTCCCTGATTGAAAGTCAAATTGAGTCATGATGACTGTTAAATTTGTTTCCATGCGATATGAAAAACAAATAGTAGAAATGATTGATAAATTTGATTCCCTAATTGAAAGTCAAATTGAGTCATGATGACTGTTAAATTTGTTTCCATGCGATATGAAAAATAAATAGTAGAAATGATTGATAAATTTGCTTCCCTGATTGAAAGTCAAATTGAGTCATGATGACTGTTAAATTTGTTTCCATGCGATATGAAAAACAAATAGAAATTGATTTGAACTTGCTTGATGTACTGATGATAGTGTTGTTGATTAGGGAAGGATACATCCTAGAACAACACAAGGATAGCAAAGGATACATCCCGATGATTATGATGATGATCGAGGCTTGCAGTAAGGCTAGGAACAAGACCAAAGGTATGATTAAATGATTTGTGCTAGATTGAATTGATTGATGAGATGAGATTCGAAGAAATGATTGGAAGAATTGATTGAGATGATAATGAATATGATACTGAAATGAAATGATGATGTAAGTATGCAAGTGTAATGATAATGGAAAATGATGTGAAATGAATGTGAATGATAATGAAAATGAGATGTACCAAATGTCCAGTCATACTCAACCGTTGTCTGAAAAAAAAATACTCAAGAATGTGGCCAACCCTCAAAAATCTATTAAGAAGTCCCTCGAAATGCAAATGAATTATGCAGTCCTAATAATGAATTATGCAATCCTAAATGAAATAATGAATCATTCTCCTTGTTGCCATTTCCTGCTATGTTTAGTTGTCATCATTGAGCCTTTTGATATGTTGAAAGTTAGTACAAGCATCAAAGGGTATGTTAGCACCAATGATGACCTGAGTACTTCTTTCATAATGTTTGATGTAGCAAGTTAATACAAGCATCGAGGTATAATTGAACCAAGATGACCTGAGTATTGCTTGCATAAACAGACAAAAGTTAACCATTTTCCTATGCAAATTCTGAAATGTCATCAATGATACGTTGTAGAGCATGTCCCGCGACCAATTTGCATCATACTAATGATTAAATTACATATAGCAAGCAAAGAAAAATCATACTTCTTCCTTGTGATTCTAGTTCAGTACATCATTGAACCACTCCAAAGATATGATGTCATCAAATATCAAAACAGTATTTTGCAGCTTATTGCTTTAAGTTTTCCATTCATTGAATTCAGATTAAGATCATCGAGTTTTTTTTCAGTTTCAAAGTATGACATGTCTCAAAGTTGTTTTGACCAGGCTTGATTGGATATTAGATTGTTGATCTGATACTTGATAATTGATACATGCTGCTTGTTTGCTCAAAAAAAAAAAGTTGATTTCCCCCAACGAGTTCAAGATTTTGCCCCTAGTCTAGGGTGAGACACGACCATTTTATTGATGAAAGCATATGATTTATTGATTTTTCTTTGGATTTTAGGAATATTTTGATTTTTTTGAATTTTGATGTTTTTTTGATTTTAATGATTTGGATATGGACATGCATGATTATATCAGTGCTTTGTTTTGAGATTTTGTTGAAAACCAAGCTAAGGTTGATTGATCAGATTGATGGATTGATAGTTTGACTAAGTGTGTTAAGTCAAACAAGGTGATAATGGATTTGTTAATTTGGCTAAGTGTGTTAAGCCAAACAAAGATGATAATGAATTTGTAAACCCAAGGAAGTTGCGTTATCCTAGAGTAAACTCATTCATAAGATGATAGTTTGACTAAGTGTGTTAAGTCAAACAAGGTGATAATTGATTGGATTCGATTGATCAAGATTGATGAAGCTTGATTTGGAACAAAATTATTTTGATGATTTGATGTGACATTGACACGCAAGTTAGATGTGATTGATATGAATTGTTCAGATTGATATTCGACGAAAGATAAAGCCTGATAAGGAGTGTCTTCCTGTCAAAATATGCCATGGGCTAGTGATTTGGATCTTTTGGCTCACAAATGCTTAACCAATTTGATTTCACGTCTTCCAATGTTTAGATCACCACATAAGTTGGAGGATATATATCAAGATTCATTCCTAAAGTAAGATGTAAACATTTTCCCCCAATTTCTAGCAATGTATGAACAACCATGAGTGGATGCTTGAATAGGTGTATGGATAGATACTGTAAGCATGCAAAGGATGCCAAGGATTATCTTGTGACAAGATAAGGTGTTCGAACAGATGAATGCTCATTCGGATAATGTTTCAAGGCTCAGATAACGTTTGGATTGGATAGGATCAATGAAAATGACCCATGTCAAGATGTTTACCATAAACAAGTGTAAATTGTTTTACCAGATTTTGTCAAGATCAAGATAATGTAAATAGATGGTAATGGGCTAGACAAAGGTTCATGGATGAATGGATGATGTGGCTGGAATTTTGGCTTTATGATAAGATGCTTTCTCTTGATTTGGTGCACGTAGATGCTCGGTTCTACACATGACGCCTGTTTGCCAGGTTTTCATCATGGTACCTGTCCAAAGCGCCATGAAAGTGGTTTTCACTAGAGGACGATTTTTTTCTTTACTATTTTCAATCCTTTTTTTGATTTTTTTGGATTTTTGTATTTTTGTATTTTTATTTTTATTTTTTTATTTTTTTTTGTTTTTTGATGTCGCCAAGACACCTGTTTGCTAGGTTTTCATCAAGGCAACAATTTTTCTCTTATTTTGATTTTTTTTGTATTTTTTGAGAGATTTTAAGTTGATGTTGATGCTTCTGTCATAATGTGCCATCAATATCCTACTTGAAGAAGTTGTTTTGCCAAGATACGTGCACTTGAATGCAACTTTTGAGATCCATGATTTGCTTTGTTGATATCGGAGTTAACCTCATCTTTGTGCGCACATCACAATAGAGTGCCTTCTAAATCCTTATGATGAAGGGTCGCTGCCAATACATGGTCAATGTGAGAATTGGATATCATGCGTGGAGGCGTGGATGGAGTATGTTTAGGAGTAAAAGATGGATTGGTCGATAGTTTGGAACCTTTGACTCTCCAAACTTGAGAAGATGAGCAATAATGGGTGGATATGGAAGTGTGCATGGAATTTGGACCAACTACTTGATACACTTTGTACGTTGCTTGAGAAGCCTTCTTCATGACCCATTTCTGACATGTCTCTGGATATATGTTGACTATGTGTATAAATGTTAAGAGTAAGAGACTCTTGTTCCTTGGTAAGAGTATGAGACTCTTGTTTTGAATGACGATCATCTATGTGTCCATCCAAAGAAAGCATATTATGGGTAGAAGGAGAAGTATGTGCTATATGGATATGATCATCATTTGTGATATCTTGTATAGATAGGAGAGTTCCCATTAGGTCATTGTAGTATCTGGGAGATACGAATCCTTGATCTTGACTAATTCTGGAATTACTTTTGACATGTTTTGGATCAAATTCTTGACATGGGTCGATTTCAAAGGATGGATTGCTTTCGAAGGGTTTCTGGACATCGTCATAAGGCATGGGAAGTGGCTCAATATCCTCTTGATCTTTGAGTGGACTTTGATCAAATGGTGAGTTGAGGATTCTTTCATTGTTCACAACCATGAGGTTGAAGGATGTCAATATGCCTCGGGAGGGACCATTGCTAGACCTTGGTGATAGTTGTTGATCATGCTTTGAAATATATTCTTGAGATATGTCCTCTAACTCATTAGGCATTGTAGAGACATTTTCAATACATTCATTGGTTAATTGATCATGGATTATGTCAATAGAATCAAATATCGTCAACACTCCTTGAAATAGATCTTTGTAGGAGGGGTCTTGATCATAACTAAAAAATGGCTCTTAATGAATGTTGATTTGATCACTAGATGGGGTAGACATATCTTCACAGTGCTCATTGATGGATTGATTTTGATCATTGTCTTCAACAATTATGGTGGATAAATTGTTAATGTTTTCAACCATATGATCAAATGATGTTGATATTTCTTAAAGAGGTGTGATGAGCCCTTGATATGAGGATGATGGGATACTTTGATCTTGACTTGGAAAATAATCATTAGATGAAGGAGATGGAGTAGCTTGATCATTATATGGAAGGGAAGCTTTGGCTAGGATGTAAGAATCGTCATGCTCTTGGGATGTGATTGAGTCATGAGAGGGTATGGATTCATAAGATGGGGTGGAGGGAGGACTTGGAAGAATATTTTGTTCTTGAGATGAAAGAGGATTATCATGGGTGAATAATGAAAGGAGGGGATCTTCATATGATTCTTGAGATATGGGATCTTGATCAAATATTGGAAGGGTTTGTAGAATTTTGGTATCATAGGATGGAGTGGAAATAATGTTTTGATCAAGATGTGTAGATTGAAATGAATCATAGGATGTAGAGAATATGATAGAAGAAGATGATTGAATGGGATCATTGACTTGGGTGGAAGAACCATGAGGTTCATTTTGAATTATGGGAGATGAATATAAATGCATGGCATGATAGGATTGGTCAATGTTATTTGATGGCTTAGATTTAGGCTTCCCCTTTAACCTTTACAAAAATTCAGAAACATTGAATTTGGTTGATGTTGTTTTTGGAGGAGAAAATGTCACATTCATATTTCCGTCAAAGGACTTTTTAGTTGTGCCCCCTTTTATTTCCTTGACTTGCCTCTAGAGTGCTCTTACTTGTTGGGTAAGAGTACTAAGATCGTTTAAGGGAGTTTCCTTCTTTTCAGGATTCTCTTTAATTTTCTCCATATTGTAGTCAAAGGGAAATTTGGCACCTTGCTTTGCCAATAAAAGAAAATATCCTTCTTTATTTTTCTCTAAGATCTTTTCCATAGCTAAGAGAAACTATGGATCTTGTTCAGCTTCTAGAAGCATTTCTTCTGTTATCTCTTGATTTGAGCTATGAACAATATTTTCTTCCCTATGACTCATGTTTTAAAGTTTGTGGATGATCTTAATCTGATTTAAATCTGAAAAACACAGCATAGAGAAGCAGACAATTGTTTTGTTACTCCTAGAATCTAAACAAAGAGTGTATGTTCTTTGAGATTTCCATAGGTTTGGAACAAGATAAGCATATCAGTCAGACTCACTCTTAATTTGTCAAATAGGTCATCATAGTAATCATAGCCCACAACTTAAAATCACGTCGACTCACACAACCATGTCACCCCCTAGAGGGTGCTCGTGTTTTTGTCTTTTCCAGGTGCGTACTCAAAGTGATGGAAGTGGATACCGAATCCCTTGAGCAAACAATCCATGGTGACTATATGGTGAGTGTCCTGGGGGAAAATTCTTCCCTCCCCTTGCACCGTGATTAAAATGATGTTTGGATACTGACACAGTTGGCTTTCTACACTATGGTTCGTAGTAAGGGTATCCGTTCAGTGTGGCAAATAGATATACTCCCTCAAGAGACCTCCCAACCTTTAGAACAAAGGTTTTGGGGATGGTTATCCTGCGCACTACTGTCAAGTTGGATTTTCATCAACAACTTGCTTTTGATTAAAGTGGGTTGGAAACCTTGGCTTTAGGTGTTCCCACTTAGGTCGTTCCTCTTGGGTGAGTACTTTTTCCCACAAGAGCAGGCCTTCTAAAGGATGTAATAAAATATTAAATTGTAGAAAATAAAATGTAAGTTTGGTATTTTGATCACCCAGTTAAGGGGAGAGCATAGACCTATTACCTACAATCACAACAAGCAAATAATGGTTCAATTTTAAATCCCAAATTGATAAATTTTCTATTCTAAGTGAAGATGTTGCTTCACTAAAAACATGGGATTCATTTTAACCAAAAGAAGATTTATGTTTGCTGACTATCCTAGGATTGGTTAATTCATATTTAAGTGTCTATCCTAGGATTGGTTCATTTTATTCCACACACATCAATAAAATTTTTGGCCGCGGTCGTGTCGGATCCAGACAACAATTTAAGAATGAGATTATAATTACTCCCAAAGTGTTTAAAAACACTTGTTACAATCATGTGATAATGATTTTCCTTTAATTTTCATGCTCCGTGGTCCTTTAAAATCTGCAATACAAGCTCCAAATGTTAGATGGAATCAAGAAACAAGAAGATATGAGGGTTAGATAAATGATTAAGCATAATAACCCTAAAATTTAGACCAAGTTTCATTGTAGTTTGACATTAAGTGATAATTTAAAAATTTAAACTCTGTCAAAGTTGATAAATACCTGTACCATTAGATAGCTTATGAAATTCTACCCCATTTCAAAAAAAAAAGCTCCGAAAAAGACCAAAATATGACCAAGATATGGCCATTTTAAGATTGACGAAAAAAATTAAAATCGAAAACTGTATGCGCTAAAACAGAGCTCATATGTGCGAAAACAGTCACCGGATGCGCGAAAACAGTCCCCTAATGTGCGAAAACAGTCACCAGATGCACGAAAACAGTCCCCGGATGTGCGAAAATAGTCACTGGATGCGCGAAAACAGTCCCCGGATGCTCGAAAACAGTCTGTGGATGCACCGAAAGAACTATCGTATGCGCCGAAGCGTGATTTAGTCCGTCAACTCCAGAAAAATCTGCAAAAAGAAATATTAAATGCGGGGATTGGCCACACGGTGGGCGCCAAAAATGTGTACATTAGAATGTGTCAAATTAAAATTGAATCTAAACTAGTACACCAATGAAACATTAGATTGAAGAAAACTAAATAAAATAAAACAAATGCAAACTCTAAACCACAGCTTCTTCAAATTCGTTTCATTGTCCTCTATCTCCAAGGATTTGCTTCAAGATGTTTGCTCTCAGTTGTGCAAACAACAGCTTATAGAATGGCACTTGAGAGAATGAGATTTATCAAAAATGCATATGCATGTAAATGATTGAGCTTATTGAATTAAAATGCTATGAAATGCTTAAGATGCGACTATAATAACTACGCTTGAAAATGTGAGATTCGAGGTCCTTTTCAACTCATAAGAGGGCTATATTTATAGATTTTTGAAGGTAGGAATTCAATTGGCCAAGATCGATGGTTGAGTTCAAAACCTGTTAAAACGAACGGTGAGAGATCGAGAATTCGAAAAAGAGGTGGAATTCCGAGAGACAGAAAATGAAGAGACAAATTGAAAGGTGTCTCTCATAATTAAATAAATAAATATTTAATTATGTGTGAAAGAAATGTGAAAAGGCTTTAATTAAATATTATGAGAAAAGGAAAAAGCCTTTTAATTAAATATTAAGAATATTTAATTTTTGTGAGAGAAGTGGGAATTTGGAAAATGATTTAATTAAATATTGAATGTATTTTATTAAATGTGGAGGGAGGAATATCATTTAAATTTAGAATTTAAACTTTGATAATTAATATAAATAAATTGTAAAATCTATTTAATTAATTAAGAGGAAGGTAGCATTAATTAAATAAATAAATTTATTTAATTAAATTAGAAGAATTAGAAAAATGAACAATATAAATAAATAATTAAATTTATTTATATGTAGATGACTTAAGAACGTTAATTAAATAACTCATATTTAATTAATTAACAGGTTCGATCGACCGTGACCATTTTTAGAGGTGTACAATTTATATCTAAAAACTAAAAAAAAAAAAAATTATTGTTTTTTGGCAGTTTTTGGCAGTTTTTGGCATTTGTCCTATTTTGTCATTTTTGGTAATTCACATACATATCCCTCTGAGCTTAGATTCTTCCTTAAAATTTTATAACACTAAGGTAAGACAAATTTTTAACTTACAATTCAAATTGGGAACATGAGTTCCAAGTCACTAAAGACACAACTTTCTAAAAGCGCAGAAAAATAATAAAAGCTAATTTTGAGGGCCTAGATGAAAGATTTTGGCCTCGAAAATGTGTGAAAATCACACTTGGAAACACATTACTAGTTTTTGCTTGGTTTAATACCAAATCTTGAGACCTGAAAATGAATGATTAAGTTGTATTTGGGTTAGTTTTAAATTGTAAAAATTGTTGACTATGTGTTTTTTTTTTTTGGTGCTATAGAAATATTATTATTAGTTTTATCTTATTCTTCTTTTAGCATTCAATAGGAAATAATGGTATTAGTATAATTGAAGGTCTCTTCATATGACTAAAATATATGAATCTTCAAACTTGAAAATTGAGTTTATGTAGTCTATTTCAATTGCTTTCAACATGAAATTTGACATTGTGCAACATAGTTTTAGTGATTGAGGCCTAGAAATCACTATCCTATTTTATGTGTTTTGAAATTGGCATTTTGTAGCCTTACTATGGTGCTTTGGGCACAAAAATAGATAATCTATTGTACCTTTCCTCTTAGAGAGGAAAAGACAATCCACCATACATTTGTAGTAGCCCATCTTCCATCTTATGTAGTCTATTGTATCTCTCCTACTATAGATAGGAAAAGACCCTCCCTAAAATGTTGCTAAGATCCGAGCATCCATCTTTTGCAGCCTATTTCAAATATGTTTTCCTTCAATTCTTAAGTCTCATCATTGTATTCTTTTACCCTGTTTACCGATTCACTCTTATTTCATTGAAGTGCACAATTATTCATGTTTCTTAATCAAAATTATTGTTTCAATTTGTCTTCCAAATTAGTTTTTTCATGTCTTATCTTAGTGCACAGTTCTTCGAGTCCATGTTTGAATACTCATTAAGATCATTTGGCAGCCCTGTTTATCTTTAGTCATATTTGCATTCGATTTATTGGTAGTGCATTATATATTTTATTCTTCCATAATTCTCTTATCCTTCTTCCATAATTATCTTTTCCTTCTTTTAGTCTTCCTAGAATATTCTACCCTTCATTAATTTTTTATTCAAATTTGATAGCTCTTCTTCAAGTCTTTCTTTTTCAACAAATATATTTTTTGAAGACTATCTTGTTCCATTCCTATAATTTCCTTTTGATATACTAAAGTTTATTTTTACTTAGTTTTGGACTCTTTTAATGGAGTATAATTATATATCAACAAATGTATTTTTGAAAAATCAGATTCATAAATTATTTTTTTATTATCTTTTTTTATTTATATATTCTTTTTTGTATTTCATCATGTCTTATTTGTATATTTTAGGCATTTTCTATTTATTACGTCTATTATTGTCTACTATGTTCAAATATTCATGCTCCACATTAACATGGCTATTCTCTTATTTCAAGAAATCCAACAATGTGATATTAATCTTGTATCACACAAATTTGACCTCTAAAATTTAAATTTAAAACCAATGGAATTTCATCTATTAGAAAACCTTTCCTCCAAAAGAATTTATACACTCAATGTATTATCTCATAACATAAAGATTACAATAAACTTGTAGAGTCTCTATGCAAGGCTTTTGAAATATTAAGCTCCCCAATTCCACTCTATATAATGATGAATTTTATCCATGCTTCATCGATCCATACATATCAAACTTACAAGAGATACTAAACTTTAGAAAGAAAGATAAAGGTAATTATAGCCAATGCCAAAAACTACTTATGTTGTTGATTTTATAGAAATAAAGTTACAAAAAACTACTATGTTGTTATCATATCCCATGAAGTCAAAGAATATCAAATGGTTATAGGGGGAGTCATGGCATGAGTATGGGTGTCATACTAGTAAAATTAAGACAATGTTATCAGACAATAAAAGTTTCTAATTACAAATTAAATGAGAAGCATGGACACCATGAAAAACATGAACAAAAAGCAACATGGAGTTACCATCCATCAATGAATTCAATCACACACATGGGAATGATGGTGTTGTATCTAGATAGTTCCTACAATTTCATTAAAGTGGTATGGAATTCCGGTCCCTAGATCCTCCAAAATTTTAAGTCACACGAAAAAAAGAAAATGGTGCTAAGAGTCTATAAACCCCTGCAACCCCTTTTCCTTTGGGAAAAAGTGTGAAAGAAGGGAAGAAAAATTACATGCGATAGGAAAGGAAGATATTGGTGTGAGGAAAAGTGAATGGAGAGGGAAAAAGTGATCTCATGGAATGCACAAATTATGGGATATGAATGAAATGAATTAGTTGAAAAGGCTTTAAAATCTTTTTTATAAGAAAACATAGAAATAATGGTGCATGAAGGATGAATGACATGTGACCCACCATAAAGGTGTGATGTCAATTAGTCAAAGTTAGGTGCTACCATGAGGGTGTGAGCAACAAATATTAATAGGAGGAGAATAGAGTAGGAGGGCATCTAAAATATGGGTGAGATATATTTGGGGTACCATTGGGAACATCGTGTGATAGATAGAGGTGATTTAAGAGGGGATGACATGAAGAGAAAATATAAGAATGATATTAACACAAAAGGAAAATACAAAGGAACTTGAAATAGGAATAAGACGTGAAGGATTGGAAGGAAAAGGGTTTTGTAATGCCCCACCTTATAACCCTAAAGGAAGTTGAAATTAACGATTAAAGTGAACCAATTTTTTTTTTAAAAGTGCATTTTACACATTCACTTACTAATTAACAACAACCTCTAAGGCTACAAGGTTGGGATTACTTGAACCCACATAAACATATTACATATAACCATAGCATTTAATACTTAATGAAACAAACATCATACAACATAACTTAATAAGATAAACATCCAAGATACAATTTCATAATCATTTACATAATCCAATAGTTACATCACTCATTCCCAGAATGAGGCATTAGTACATAAGATTACAATTAAAGAACTCCACCTCATAAACATAAGAGGGATAAAATAACTTATACAGTCTGAAATATTACAATGCAAGAAAAACTCAAGAACCGCGAGTTGTCCATCAAGAAGTCTCGCAACCAAGTACTGAAGAGAAATGGGGACCCAACGGTTTTGGTGCATGTTCCACCCAACCAAGTGGTACCCAAAGGACCACCCCCCATGCTAGGAGATAGTAACAACGTAACATGGACAAAGATCTACAACCTCTAACCAAAGGCAGACTCATACTAACTCAACCAAACAAAAGTACAACATAAGTACAATACAAGTACGACTCTCACATCACTGACATAGGTCACATTACTTCCAGACATAAAATAGATCAAGTATGTTCAGAGAACCATACACATAACATAAATACTATCAAACAGACAGTTGTCCTAGACAGAGTGTCATCACATAGCTCATAATAAGTTACCCTCAGTGGATCTTCATAGGCTCCGGTGATCCTGGTAGCCTCTACCGACCCTCGGCCCTCATACTTACTACTGTGGAATCAAATACCTCTCGTATAGACAAGATAGATGACTATGCCATTCCAGGCCTTTCCACTCATTCCAAGCCTTAACTAGCACTTGACTATGAATGAACCTAGAACTTATCTTTTTAGTGTGTAGTACTCCCCAATATTCATTTCAATTTTATTTTTCACTTGATTAAACTCACTTCCATAGGTTACCCAAATCCTACCTCTTCCGGGCTCTAGCCCCTAATGGAAGCCACTCTTCTATTCGACAACACACAAACAAACTATCCACCAAGGGACTCACAAGTGCATACAACCTAGGTATCAAAACCACTCCATCACAAGGATGAACAAATAATAGAACACACTCCAAACATCTTGGAGGAAACTAACACATAGTCCACTCCTTTCACAGGAGATACAAAACAACCCCGTTCGTGGAAACCGGGTAAATACTAATAAGACACCATGCACTACCTAAGGAAAAACACTGGTTGACATCATGAATCGACAACCCTCTTAGATCCTCTAAGATTCTCTGGAAGACTTACAAATCTGGACTAACACATAATCCCATATCCCAAAATATAACATGACGACATAGCTACAAAGCAATCAAGTCATTGATCAAATCTAATATTTGGATTTCCTAAATCCATATTCAAGCAATAGGTAATGTTTACAAAAGCAAAGGCACAATAACAAGGTTTACTCAAATAACCATATATTCCTTTTCCATTTTCATAATAGAGAATCCTAAACAATATAAAAACTCACATCCCTTTACAAAGTACGAGGAAATTAAGTATAAAAGGCAATCACTAGAGAATCACTACTTTTGGATGTTCTAAATCCATATCTCATTCATAATTTCATTCACAATAATATAACTGCCCAAAATAGAAAATAAATGAATTAAGGTAATTTTATTGTCTCTTCATTATAACATCTCCATAATTAACTTTTAATACACATAAAACTATAGCGAATAAGCTTTTTCAAATTTCAATCCAAAAACTATGTCTCTTCAACTATCCACTTAAAACATGCAATTTAAAATATCTTAAAATATCCCTTTTCACTAACAATTTAACCATGCATTCAACCTTATCTTTTAAATCTCCATGCATCTAAATAAAACAACATAAAATATTGCATTAATTCTCAATATAAACTACTTATGTGATATATTCATTAAATAAATTTAATATGCCATCAACACTTAACACAATCATTCTTATATATTTACTTATAAATATATTTTGATATATACATCAAGTATATCCAATTATACCATAACAAAAGATTACACTATATTAATAAAATATTATAATATTCCTTAACTAAATTTTCCAATTGCCTATATAATCCAAATATTTAAATGCAACTACAATGTTTTAAAACATTATTTCTAGATATTCAAATTGCAGACAATATATATTAATCATTTCATTATCCAATAGTTTTAATACAATATTAAATATTATTGAATTTACATAATAAATATATATCATATATTTTATTGAATTATAACTATTAATCAAAAACCATTTAAATCCAATGCAAGTCGGCGTATTCGAGGTTCGCAGTTTTTAAGAAAATTAAATTAAAAAAAATTTAAAAAATAAAAAATAAAAATAATAAAATAATAAAAAAATAAAAATAAACGAAATGTTTGGGGAGGGGTTGGCCACAGCCAAACCCCCACCCCACCTTACTCTGGCCGTGGCCTCCCTAAAGGGTTGTGCTGCCTTCAAAGGCAGCGCTCCCTCCACACAGTGGAGGGCGCTGTCTTTGGAGGCAGCCACACCTGCATGTAGGGAGCGGCGGTGGGTTCAAAACCCCCGCCTAAATACAATGCACAGAAAAATACGTGTTTCATTTTTTTTTTTTTTGATTTTAAAAGAAAACTTTTACAGAATTCCGGAATTCCATCCAACGTACGAACATCTATTCAGGGTTAAAAACAAATTTTCAACAGCAAAATTATATATATATATATATATATATGTATATTTAACAAAATATATATATGTATATATATATTTATCCAGAATTTCCACTATAAGTCAAATTGAAGAGATTTTTCCAGAAAGTCCAATTTTCCACAGAGGTTTAACAAAAATTAATTCTTTTAACTAATTTCTTGAATTCTTAAACAATTAGAAGAATAATAAAATCTAATGGGTCTAAATTGCAAATCAGGAGTTTTCCAAAACAAATTTGTTTTTCCATAGAGGTTTAAATTTTCTAAAAACAAGCTAATATTTTGTTTAACCTCAAAGTTCAATTTAAACAATAGAACAATCCATTTTCTCAATTAAATTAACTTCTACAGAGATTTACACAATTTTCCCCATAGTTTTGATTTAATTTAAATCTAGTTTCAATTATCAAATCTTAATTCTCAATGAATTCAACAAATAGATTTCATGAACAATATATATTTGTTTTGAACAAACTAGAACAAGAAAACCACAGAACAAAACCTAGAATTCGAAGCTACAAGAAGAGAATAAATTTCTGATGCAAGCCTTCTCCAAGGATTCCCTATATTTTTCTTAAACGTGCAACGGATCCAATCCAAAAACTTCAACAAATGCAAACTGACTTTCCTCAAATCACATCCAAAACCAAAAGTTGCTTCAACCCTTCCTCTGTGCAATTTTTCCAAAATTATCCTCTCACACCAGAAGAAGTTTTTTCCTCCCTTCAAAAATTCTCTCAAGCATGAATTTTGCAACCAATCTTCATTCCTAAATTCCCCTCACACATGCATGCCTAATTGAAAATATCTTGCACAACCAAATCTGATTTTTTTTGCAAAACTAAAACTTAAAATATCTAAATATCAATTATCTCCAAAAATTGAAAACTAACTTTGCTTTTCAAATCCAATTTCAATTTCTAAATTAATTTCAACTTAATTGAAATGAAATTCCAGAATAATTAAATTTCCACAAATTGAAATTAAATTCCAAGTTAATTTTAATTCTTTTATTTCTTTTAATTTTCTTGCAACACATTTTAATTAATTAATTTAATTATTTAATAATTAGATTCAACCCCTTGGATTAAATTTAATCAATTAAATAAATTAAATATAATTAATTAATTTAAATATAAACTTTTATCCACATTGCATAATTTAAATATAATAATCATCAACATGATATAATGCAATTATTCTAAACATCTATTTCCAAATCAAGAATCTTTAAAATTAAGTAACATTAAAGTAAGGAAAACAACAACTCGACACAGATGACTGACGACACACTAAGGCTAGGGTGTAGACTTGACACATGTTACCTAGCTACTATCTCCCTTCAACTTAACCGTTTGATCGACACGCTCAGACCTGTGAAACCAAGTGGAGTCAGTGTCATGTACCTGCAATCCTGAAACATAATAATCAACATCATAAAATATAACAGCATATAATACACACCGTGAAGAAGAAATCTCAAATTCGCAGGGCGCTCGCAAGCGAGTGATGTGAATCCGTCCCCTTCACCAATACACTCAACAAAATTGACACTTCCACAATACATCGAATATTCTCATAAGCACTAACATGTTATATCACTAACATCATTATTACACCAATTAAAACATATAACATAAATCATTAGATAACTTAAGTCACATCACATAGAATAGTCTATCGCACAATAAATGGCGATCAAATACACACACAAGATAAAGTATCTGAATATCCAGAAGTATAAATCAACGCAAAACAAGGACACACTGTCCAGTCCATAAAGCAAAACAGAGGGGTGTTACAGGTTTGATGAAGGATATACGCATGATCTTCTCAAAATTGATTTGTTGAAAAAGGCTTTAGAATATCTCAAGAAAATGAAATTGGTAGGAAAATTTACTAGATGTAGCCCACATCCTTTGTGCGTAAGATAAAATGGGAGATTTAGGAGAAGAAATAGACATCTACTAAAGAATAAAGGAAGGAATTTTTTTTAGATATTAGAGTTGCAACTACCTTGGTAGATGTGAAAGATGAATCAAGAATATGGATCTCATGGAGCATAGTGAACAACGAAACAAGTAATAGTTTTTTAATTAATTATATATTTTGTTTTGCATACAGATGCTTTTCTTAGAGTCAAAATATTTTCAAAATTAAACCTGTCCCAATGTCCATGGGAAAAACACTACAAACTGTCTTATAGGCTATCTTGCCTTTTTTATTAAACCCGTCTAGAATTTTAGGTATTATAAGGTTACACATAGTGGAATCGACAAAGAATATGATTATGTTTCCTAGTAAGACACAAAAATAAGTTTCCAATTGAAGGCTAATGTCATTACATACCATGAATATGATTATAAATATAGTACTGTTGATATTTCTTTAACTATTGTAAAATTGCTAAAGAAGATTATAGATATGCACTAGCTTTAACTTAAGTGTACTATTTAAGGTATGGAGATGATTATAAGAAATTTCATAGTTTAGAGATGATGGTTGTCCTCAAATATTATAGTTCAATTAAGATTAAAAATAAAATCCTTTATTTTGACATAGATTAGGTTTGACAACCACTTTTTCTTGAGCATTTCTTTCAATTATGTTAGTGTTCTAAAATTGACTCTGAAAATTTGCAATGGCCTTAGAAAATACTATCATGTGTTCAATATTTATTATATGATATAAGAATTCCTCCTTATTATTGGATAGTTCACTATATCTTGAAGAAAAAAATTAAAGACTATGACAAAGGTTCTTACCATACTTATTAATAATAATTATAAGATAATGACATAAAGTATGATTTTTATTTAATATTTCCAAGTAGAAGATTAGTGGTTGAATTTTAAATATGAATTCTCCTATAATATTTGGTAATCATATCAAATAACATGTTATGATATGGTTGTTTTCCTAGCATGATAACATTTTCAATTACAAGAAGTATATTTGAGTGAATCTTAAATTGAACCTTCATGGTACAAGTTACATTTAACATCTAGGTACTATTATTTATAAGGTTTTTTATCCTACAATTTTATTACTACTTGGAGGTTTTATGGATAGTCATCTTCTATGTAAGAAGGATTTTTTGAAGTTTAACTTAATATTATGATATTTATATTTTGGTTTTGTTGACTATCCATGGTAGTTTAAGAATTTTAAAGGGGTATACCTTGTTAATATAAGAGTATTTGGATTTCATTTTAAGACAAATGAAATAAAATGTTTAAGAATGATATTATTGAGTGTATGATTATTTGAATAATATGATGTTGCCCAAATATCTCTAGTATGACTCAAATGATGATTATGTTTAGAGCAATTTTGTAATTATTGCTAGTAAAGGGATAAGGATAATTATTAATTTTGAATACTTT
>VCHN02000262.1:24386-47164 GCA_007115665.2 Sequoiadendron giganteum
GATATATTCATTAAATAAATTTAATATGCCATCAACACTTAACACAATTATTCTTATATATTTACTTATAAATATATTTTGATATATACATCAAGTATATCCAATTATACCATAACAAAAGATTACACTATATTAATAAAATATTATAATATTCCTTAACTAAATTTTCCAATTGCCTATATAATCCAAATATTTAAATGCAACTACAATGTTTTAAAACATTATTTCTAGATATTCAAATTGTAGACAATATATATTAATCATTTCATTATCCAATAGTTTTAATACAATATTAAATATTATTGAATTTACATAATAAATATATATCATATATTTTATTGAATTATAACTATTAATCAAAAACCATTTAAATCCAATGCAAGTCGGCATATTCGAAGTTCACAGTTTTTAAGAAAAATAAATTAAAAAAAATTTTAAAAATAAAAAATAAAAAAATAAAAATAAACGAAATGTTTGGGGAGGGGTCGGCCACAGCCAAACCCCCACCCCACCTTACTCTAGCCGTGGCCTCCCTAAAGGGTTGTGTTGCCTTCAAAGGCAGCGCTCCCTCCACACAGTGGAGGGTGCTGTCTTTGGAGGCAGCCACACCTCCATGTAGGGAGCGGCGGTGGGTTCAAAACCCCCGCCTAAATACAATGCACAAAAAAATACGCGTTTCATTTTTTTTTATTTTGATTTTAAAAGAAAACTTTTACAGAATTCCAGAATTCCATCCGGCGTACGGACATCGATTTAGGGTTAAAAACAAATTTTCAACAACAAAATTAAATATATATATATGTATATTTAACAAAATATATATATGTATATATATATTTATCCAGAATTTCCACTATAAGTCAAATTGAAGAGATTTTTCCAGAAAGTCCAATTTTCCACAGAGGTTTAACAAAAATTAATTCTTTTAACTAATTTCTTGAATTCTTAAACAATTAGAAGAATAATAAAATCAAATGGGTCTAAATTGCAAATCAGGAGTTTTCCAAAACAGATTTGTTTTTCCACAGAGGTTTAAATTTTCTAAAAACAATCTAATATTTTGTTTAACCTCAAAGTTCAATTTAAACAACAAAACAATCCATTTTCTCAATTAAATTAACTTCTATAGAGATTTACACAATTTTCCCCACAGTTTTGATTTGATTTAAATCTAGTTTCAATTATCAAATCTTAATTCTCAATGAATTCAACAAATAGATTTCATGAACAATATATATTTATTTTGAACAAACTAGAACAAGAAAACCACAGAACAAAACCTGGAATTCGAAGCTATAGGAAGAGAATAAATTTCTGATGCAAGCCTTCTCCAAGGATTCCCTGTATTTTTCTTAAACGTGCAACGGATCCAATCCAAAAACTTCAACAAATGCAAATTGACTTTCCTCAAATCACATCCAAAACCAAAAGTTGCTTCAACCCTTCCTCTGTGCAATTTTTCCAAAATTATCCTCACACTAGAAGAAGTTTTTTCCTCCCTTCAAAAATTCTCTCAAGCATGAATTTTGCAACCAATCTTCATTCCTAAATTCCCCTCACACATGCATGCCTAATTGAAAATATCCTGCACAACCAAATCTGATTTTTTTTGCAAAACTGAAACTTAAAATATCTAAATATCAATTATCTCCAAAAATTGAAAACTAACTTTGTTTTTCAAATCAAATTTCAATTTCTAAATTAATTTCAACTTAATTGAAATGAAATTCTAGAATAATTAAATTTCCACAAATTGAAATTAAATTCCAAGTTAATTTTAATTCTTTTATTTCTTTTAATTTTCTTGCAACACATTTTAATTAATTAATTTAATTATTTAATAATTAGATTCAACCCCTTGGATTAAATTTAATCAATTAAATAAATTAAATATAATTAATTAATTTAAATATAAACTTTTATCCACATTGCATAATTTAAATATAATAATCATCAACATGATATAATGCAATTATTCTAAACATCTATTTCCAAATCAAGAATCTTTAAAATTAAATAACATTAAAGTAAGGCAAACAACGACTCGACACAGACGACTGACGACACACTAAGGCTAGGGTGTAGACTTGACACATGTTACCTAGCTACTATCTCCCTTCAACTTAACTGTTGGATCGACACACTCAGACCTATGAAACCAAGTGGAGTCAGTGTCATATACCTGCAATCCTGAAACATAATAATCAACATAATAAAATATAACAGCATATAATACACACCGTGAAGAAGAAATCTCAAATTCGCAAGGCGCTCGCAAGCGAGTGATGCGAATCCGTCCCCTTCACCAATACACTCAACAAAACTGACACTTCCACAATACATCGAATATTCTCATAAGCACTAACATGTTATATCACTAACATCATTATTACACCAATTAAAACATATAACATAAATCATTAGATAACTTAAGTCACATCACATAGAATAGTCTATCGCACAATAAATGGCGATCAAATACACACACAAGATAAAGTATCTGAATATCCAGAAGTATAAATCAACGCAAAACAAGGACACACTGTCCAGTCCATAAAGCAAAACAGAGGGGTGTTACAGGTTTGATGAAGGATATACGCATGATCTTCTCAAAATTGATTTGTTGAAAAAGGCTTTAGAATATCTCAAGAAAATGAAATTGGTAGGAAAATTTACTAGATGTAGCCCACATCCTTTGTGCGTAAGATAAAATGGGAGATTTAGGAGAAGAAATAGACATCTACTAAAGAATAAAGGAAGGAATTTTTTTTAGATATTAGAGTTGCAACTACCTTGGTAGATGTGAAAGATGAATCAAGAATATGGATCTCATGGAGCATAGTGAACAACGAAACAAGTAATAGTTTTTTAATTAATTATATATTTTGTTTTGCATACAGATGCTTTTCTTAGAGTCAAAATATTTTCAAAATTAAACCTGTCCCAATGTCCATGGGAAAAACACTACAAACTGTCTTATAGGCTATCTTGCCTTTTTTATTAAACCCGTCTAGAATTTTAGGTATTATAAGGTTACACATAGTGGAATCGACAAAGAATATGATTATGTTTCCTAGTAAGACACAAAAATAAGTTTCCAATTGAAGGCTAATGTCATTACATACCATGAATATGATTATAAATATAGTACTGTTGATATTTCTTTAACTATTGTAAAATTGCTAAAGAAGATTATAGATATGCACTAGCTTTAACTTAAGTGTACTATTTAAGGTATGGAGATGATTATAAGAAATTTCATAGTTTAGAGATGATGGTTGTCCTCAAATATTATAGTTCAATTAAGATTAAAAATAAAATCCTTTATTTTGACATAGATTAGGTTTGACAACCACTTTTTCTTGAGTGTTTCTTTCAATTATGTTAGTGTTCTAAAATTGACTCTGAAAATTTGCAATGGCCTTAAAAATACTATCATGTGTTCAATATTTATTATATGATATAAGAATTCCTCCTTATTATTGGATAGTTCACTATATCTTGAAGAAAAAAAATTAAAGACTATGACAAAGGTTCTTACCATACTTATTAATAATAATTATAAGATAATGACATAAAGTATGAATTTTTATTTAATATTTCCAAGTAGAAGATTAGTGGTTGAATTTTAAATATGAATTCTCCTATAATATTTGGTAATCATATCAAATAACATGTTATGATATGGTTGTTTTCCTAGCATGATAACATTTTCAATTACAAGAAGTATATTTGAGTGAATCTTAAATTGAACCTTCATGGTACAAGTTACATTTAACATCTAGGTACTATTATTTATAAGGTTTTTTATCCTACAATTTTATTACTACTTGGAGGTTTTATGGATAGTCATCTTCTATGTAAGAAGGATTTTTTGAAGTTTAACTTAATATTATGATATTTATATTTTGGTTTTGTTGACTATCCATGGTAGTTTAAGAATTTTAAAGGGGTATACCTTGTTAATATAAGAGTATTTGGATTTCATTTTAAGACAAATGAAATAAAATGTTTAAGAATGATATTATTGAGTGTATGATTATTTGAATAATATGATGTTGCCCAAATATCTCTAGTATGACTCAAATGATGATTATGTTTAGAGCAATTTTGTAATTATTGCTAGTAAAGGGATAAGGATAATTATTAATTTTGAATACTTTTAGTAAGATGTCGTTAATTAATAGAGTGAAACAAAATACCAAGGTTCAAATACTATCTTGAAAAATCAATTCTAGAATCACTATGTAATTAAACCAATCTAAGAGGTGAAAATTCATTTCCTTTGTATTCAAAACTCAAATAGGATAGAATTCTCCCAAGTTTCATCACTAGATTTAGAGATCAACAAGGATAAATCCTAACAAAAATATCTAGTAGACACTAAAGTAACATGAAAGTAATTTCTTTGTGGTTTTCCATTTTGTGTATGAGTGAATAGGATAACAAATCCTACCAACTATGGTTTTTCTAAGGTGTTCAAGCAGTGACAAGCAACATTAGGTCATACTAATGATTGATGTCTACCTAATACTTTTATGGATTGGCTAACATTCACCTGGTTCACACATGAATACTTGTGATGTGTGCATGATCCAATCATGGTTGTACTAGTGATGTACATATGATCTAATCACCATTATATATATGATGTTTGTATGAACTAGTTATTTTTATACTATGATATACATATGAGCTAGTCACCTAGTGTATATGTGATGTATGCTAGATATAGTCATTGTGTGTGTGATCTTTGGAATCATGGTATGATATAACCCTGTAAAGTCATAAAATTGCACCCCTTGTAATTTCACATACATTATTGCATCAAATTTAGTGTCCACTCCCTTAGAACTTATGTAGGCTCATTTTAGCCCTAACATTAGCCTTTTTCCCTTCTCAGGATGCTCAGGACCCCTTTTCAATAGCTACCTTCACACATCAGCTTTGTGTCAAACCTTGTGCTTTTCTTGTTCTTATCATTTTTTAGCGTCATGTGTCTCGACACTAGCACACCAAATGGACATCCATGCGTTGCACTAGCATCCTGTGACCCTTCAACGTTCAAAAAACTATTTTTGAGCATGTTTTCCACTTTTTGACAGCTACTTTTGTCGGTGGTAACAACCCGGGACGCCTTGCAACCGCTCAAGAAGCTTCTTTTTCCCCCTCTTTTCTCTTTATATGCTATATTTTCACTTAATTTTCTCTCTATGGACCTCTCTAGCTTTGGCTCTAGCCTCTTCCTCTTCCCTTTGTGTTGATATCTTGCTTGCACAACTCCATACAACTTGCTACAACAAAACTCTCTCACGTCCTTACAATACTCTTTGCAGCTCCCTTGGCTCTGGTATCTCTATCTCATTTAAATCGTGTGCTTGCAAGCATATTGGGATTGATCACATCCCCCATCAATTGCATCTTTATCTCATAATATAGGTTCTCCTCCTTGAGTGAGGATTTTTTTTATCACTCCATATTTTCTTACTTCATTCACTTTCTCTACCTACTTGGCTGCCCGTGGAGGTGGAAACACCAAAATGAGGGTTTGATTGAGGAAAACCCCTATACAGCCCCAAAATTTTCTCTAGATCTTATATATGCAAGTTTTGAAGATATCCAGTAGTTGGAGGCTTCATTACTTGGTTTTCTATGAGAAGTTTCTATCTCTTATTCTCTCACTTAATCATTTAATTTACTATATTCTTCGCACTATTACTTTCCATTACCTTCCTACATTCTAGAATTTCTTAGCAATTTTATTTTTAGAAGTTGCTCTGCTATTTTCTATGACATTCTCACTTTCTGGTTCGTATGAGATGCCAACGCACCTCTGGGATCCAACACGCCATGCTATCATCCTTATTTTACACTATTGTCCATTGCTCGAGAGATCATTAGTTTTTCCAAAAAACCTTTGTGATTTACTCCTTCAAATTCTAGAACTCTCGCTTTGTTCCCTAAGGTAGTTTAGGTTAGTTCACCCCTTGGGAATCTCTTGAGAATAAAGAGACTCGTGAGTAGCGAATCCCCCTTCTCTACAAACCCCTATGTATTTTTGTATGTTTAGCATTAAGGATTAGTAATTTTTGGTATGAAACCAACACTTTATGGAAAGATTATTATCATTATATTATAATTTACTAATTTCATAGCTTATGCTTAATTCATAGCCATGGCTTAGAGGTGATATTAGATATCTCATACAAGAGGAGAGAATGAACTTCCTCTAATATTTTGGGTGAACTATGAAGCCTCTAATTTACCACAAGGGGATGTGTAGGTAGGGTCATCATGAACCTTGAGGTTTAGGCCTAGGTCGAGGGACTCTCCCAAATAAAGGAGCTTAGCACTTTTGAGTATAAGCATATAATTGGTGATGTTTATTTTCCATCACCATGGTGAATGAAGAACTTTTGAAATCAACACTTCCATTTTAGATCATAGATGATTGATTGATTAAGTTGTTAGTTTGTGTGAAATGAAAAAATATTGTAGTGGTCAAGGGATGAAAACTAAAATTGTATTAAAAAAAATTGTGCCCAATAATATATACTTACAAATTTGTGTACCCCTCACTTTTGGTGTTAATTTTTTCCTTTTGGTGTTATCCTTACTAGAATCAATTTGAGCAATTTTTATTTGTTTTTTCTGTAACATTCCTATTCATTCATATGGTACGAATCTGTATGAATTTTATATGACCTTCACATGCTATGGTTAGAAATATAATTTAGTTATCTTTCATTTAGTTTGTTTTTGGTTAAATTTCATTAAGTTTAGAGAAAGTTATAGCATATTTGGTAATAGCAGGTCTGAATCTGCCCTAGGGTTTCTAGTTTTGGGGAAAATAGAATAACTCTTATTTCCATTGTTGGATTTTGATAAAAAAATGGAGGAAAGGTTTGTAATAAGGTCTTATTCAGTCTTAATAGAGATATTGGCTTAATTCTCTTATTTATTAAAGTAATAGGTGATTTTTCCTTTCATTTGCATGCATATTTTCCTAATTAGTCCTAGTCAAGAAGCGGGACATTCAATGTTTAAGAAATTCCGTACAAATAAATCCTACCTTATTTTTTTCTATGTATAAAAATGGCCAAATGGGTATCCTTTTCTGTATATCATATATGGGTCAAAAGATATGTCCAGTTTTCCTTTTTGAAAGGCTACAAGGAAGACCAAGGGTTTGTGAAGGAAAACCCACATTTTGATGAACAAAGGCACTTGTTTAAGGTTGTTTTTAGTTTGATTACGATTGCTCTACATCACTCCCCTACCCCATCATATTTATAATTTATTCTTTGGATATATTGGTGTTTCATTTGAATGTTTTGATTATGCAATGGTTGTTGGCAAGATACAGAGAGTTGTGAGGAGCCACATATGTAATTTGGGTCATTATAGACCCATATATTCATTATACACCACTTAAATAGCCTTAAAAAACCTTTAATGTTTCTAAATAAGCTATAGCAGTATAAAATTTTATGGAGGAAAAGGTAAATTTGTGATAATACAATAATTAAGTGTTATTATGAAGGGATATGATGGAAAGGAAATATGAAAATAAATTAAAAGGCTATATAAATAAGGGAAAAGTGACAGATAAGAGTATGGAATCATGGGGAATAATATACATTAAATACATGTGAGAATAAGGAAGATGAAATGTGTAAGGCATGAAGAATTAATTCTAAGACATGTATAAGTCATTAACGTATATTAGTAAATGATTTTATGGTTGTATAAATATGAATGTATATAATTCATTATAATTTGGTTCATACTATTCGCATATATAAGTTCACCCTTTTTATTGCATCACACCAATTTTTACTATATATAATAGAATATTAAACCTTAGACTCCGGTCAAGGTTTTTCTATCAACAAGGGTCATGGGAAATCTTTAGTTAGGATATATATATCATTGTAGACACCTAAAATGTGACTTTACCCATCCACACCTCATTTTAGCCTATCCCAACCTATTAATTAAATGAATGCTTGTTATTTATTTACTTAATTTCCTATTTACCTTTATCCACCACCTTTAATTAAATAAATCTGTATTTATTTAATTAATCTAACCTTTATCCTCATTCCTCTAAAATACCATAACCTTTCTTAATTTAATTAATCCTTGATTAATTAACTTTATCCCCATCCTGATCATCATTTTCCCATTCTTCGATTTTTGACTCCACCTAAGCTAATGAACCCTTGGTTCATTAACTCATGCCATCTTCATTAATCAATTAATGCTTGATTAATTGATCTAGCCTTCATCCCTAATCCTCATTATCATCATTTCCTAATTTTAAATTCCTACATATCACTTAACCCCACTAACCTCTTACACAAGCCACCCTATGAGCCACCCTATCTCTTTAATGTCTCTCTTCCCAATGTGTGCTCACACATGTGTGATCACACCTCCCCATTTCACCCCTTTCCATCTCGTGACACTTGTAACAAGGATAATCAATCCTCATCCTTGATCCAAACCTCACCTTCTCAATCAATCTCAACCCTCCATTAGCCATTCAATCCTAGCCATTGATTCCTCTCACCAAAATTATATATAATGAGGCCTTGGCTCTCATCTCAAATAACACACACTCTTCCCATCCTTATGTTTTCCAAATCCTCATAAAATTCATCTATATCCATATCAGCATCATGCTAAAATTATGAGAAACCACATTCCTCATTAAATTCATCTATATCCATATCATCATCTTCATTTTGGGACGCCCGATGGCTTCCCACCCCTTTTTACTAATTTTTCATCAAGTTTTTGTGCGTTTTGAAGTTCCAGGTGTCATTTTCAAGAAAATAATACAAAGTGGCACCTAAGTGTAGACTTGTGGCACCTAAGTGAAGACTTCTGGTGCCTAATTTAATACTTGTGGCACCTAGTTTCAAAGTCGTGGCACCTGTGTAACCCATAACCGTGCTTCCATTTTTTGGTATTGTTATCATCATTCTGAGGTAGATCTAGGGTTTATTTGGCTTCTAACATTTTTTTGTAGGTTTTAATTGTCCAATTTTTTCGTTTTTAGGTTCATCCATCATTTGCATGCTTAAAATAGGTATTTTTCAAGTTTTGTGAGACTAGGCTTTCATACAAGCATTCTAGGTCACCTAGGATCATCTTCATTTTGAGCTCATTTTCATTACATTTGGGGGCATATTTTGGCTAAATATTCATGTTTTTAGGCCCCCCATATGTTTATATATCCATTTCCCCATTTGGGTCATCACAAAACTTCATTTTCTGACCTCCGAGAGTCATTTATAGCACTTTCTACAAAATGGCGTCTAAGTGCAAAATTGTGGCGCCTCTGTTCAAAATTGTTGCACCTCTATTTTAGGGGACATTTTTTGAGGTTTATCGGGTGTTTTTAGCATCAAATATTTTAGTTTTAAGTCATTACATGCATTTTCAGGCCGTTTTCTCAACTAGGTATCTTTCAGCTGTTCTTTGCATCTAATCTTTGTTTTTGGATACTAATGCATGTTGTAGGTCTTTAATGCTCATCTAAGGCAAAAATCATCACATATATATCCTTATTTCATGCTATCAATAATTTTATGTGATCATATTATCATCTAACCATTTGTTTTGCAGCTTGAAATCGATTGTCAAAGGCAAAAAATCATCAAACTGCTAACATTTTCTTGCATATTCGTTTGTCCAAGGATTTTTTTTTTTGCTAATTTAGGCACATTTCATTTATTAAGGTTAATGAAATTTTTTTTTATGTTTCTTTGATTGATTGGTGTGTATGCTCTCCTCTCACACCTAGTGTGATCTTGAGGATCAAAAACATCACTTACTCTTTTTCTTTTTATTTTCATACGAAGGAACCCAACGTATGTATGCTCTCCCCTCATGCTTCATGTGATCTTGGGGATAAAAAAAAATTGGATCAGTCCTTTTAGGGGGCCTTCCTATGGATTCCATCACCCTAGGAGATGACTCCAAATCATGTGTTAGCAGAGTATAAACAGTGGGGTGTGAATTAAAGACAAGCCTCTTGGAAGTGGAATTTTGTCAATTGGGCTATGCCTCCAAGAACTTTATACCTCAGATAAGTTAAGGTGGAGAGTGGATTAACCTCTCCTCCAAGTTTTTTGATATTTTTCCCTTTCATTTATTTGTTTGGGCCTCACATACCCTTGAGGTATATAAAGGACTCCCTAGCAACCTTGTGTATCCTATATTGAGACCTTTCGACCATAGGTTAGTGTGGTGCAAGGGATACATATTGTACCTTGAAGTTACTCACCGCGTACTCCCATAGGTTGAGATAGAGATCCTCGTGGTGAACTATGATAGTTACCGAGGAGAGAGAGAAGGTGAGCCCATTGGCATTTGTCAATGACCCTGTGCTATTGGATCTCTATTTATCCACCTTCACGAGAAAGGGTGCCCCAAAGAACCACTCGAGTATCAAGGAATACTAACCCAAGCTCAAGCTTGGGTGGTGAGCCCACATTAATCTATAATCCCACTTGAATAACTTAGGATTATACAAGTGCTTTAAGTGTCTTCTTGTGAAAAACCAATGGAAAATGAATCAACTAAGGGGTTGAGGATTGAACATACACTACAAAAATTCATCAAACTTGGTCACTTTGTTTGTTTGTGTGCTTCTATCTCCTAGACAAGCAAGAAAAACCTTCACCTCATCCAATTCTTCCTATCCTCATCATCCCTCCACATCCTAATCATACCATCTTCTCCATTCTAATCATTTATTTTCATCATAATCGCCTAATCCTAATCATCTCATCGTAATCTACTATTTTCATCCTAATCACCCTCTATCTTATCATAACCATCCCTTATTATCCTAAACATACATTTTCATCTCATTCCCACTTCTTCTTAATCACCTTATCCTAATCATCCCATCATAATCCTTCATATCATTCTAATAATCCGTCTTGACCAAATCATCCTATAATCTATATACAATCCATGCTTTAGGATCCTAAGCCTAATTTTCCTAATCCTTTTGAGGTCCTAATAATTATCCTAATAATCTTCCATAATTCCTATCCAATTTCATCATTAATCTTGGTCCTAATATCCCCTATCCTCCATCATCCTTAATCCTCATCCCCCATTATCATCCTTAATCCTCATCTCTCATCATCATTTCAATCCAATCCCATTCTAACAAAATCCTAAAATTCAATCATCCATTATCCACCTATTTACCTCCACCATACATAAAATCCAACCTTTCAATCTAGCACATCATCCTTAAGCAATTCACCATCTTAATCCAAATCAAGCTCAAATCCATTAGAAAGATAAATTTGCAAATTTGCAAATTATGCAAAGTGGATTTATGCGAGTTTTAGAATAAGACATGTTAATATTTCTCAAATTTATTCAAATAATGTTATGTAAATAGAGTTATTGGGCTATAAAAATCATAAAAGGGATTACAACACATAACCAAGAATGTGATTTATTTTTGTTTTTAGAGTTTTTTAATTTTTAATTTCTTAGAATTTTAGAGTATTTTGAAAGGAAGAACACTAAGTTCGCAAAAATATAATAGAGTAAAAGTTTAAACTAACTTAGAAAGTGCATGAACTCTCTAAATTATTTAATCTTTCCAATATTACCTCCTAGGTTAGCCAAAATTTTGAAATGAAAAGTTTTGAATTGTTTTATTATTATTTCAATAGTAATTTTTTGAATAACCTAGGAAAATGCTTTAAAAGTATGAAAATTAAATCAACTAGCTAAATCAAAGAGTTGAAAAGAAAGAAATATTGTTTAATGTTATAAAAATAAAAAAAATAAGAAACTAGCACCAAAATAGAAAAGAGTGCATAGAGAGATGGTCTATGTAGAAAGATAAATCTATCTAGCATAGATTATTGCATGACATTCAGACATCTACATAGTGTGAGTTTGTTTGTATGATTTTTGCAAATAAACTTCCCAAAAAATATCTCTTAGCTTCCAAAACCAAGTTCAATCTACAAACAAGTAAAACTAGAAATGCCAAAAACTTATAGGGATAACAAGGATAAGAAAAAAACTGTAAAATATAATTTAAATGAAAAAAAATGATAAATAAAGAGAAGAGAACAACAAAGGTATAGTTTTGATAAGGTGTTCCCAAAAATAACCTACAAGCTAAAATGAAGGAAATTTTTGGGCTACAAAGGAGCTTGCCAAGAATGGTCAAGCATGTAGTTCAGTTTTCCAACATCAATGGGTAGCCAAATGAAGAAATATTGATATAAATTATGTGATTCTATCCTATTTGTGACTAGGATTCGATATAGTAATGATAAATTCAAGTAATATAAACATAGAATGATAATGAGAGTGTTGAAAGTAAGGAAGTGATAACCCAAGTATACAAATGAATAAATATTGATATAAAGTGTGTGATAATATCCTATTTATAACTAGGAATTGAAAATATAATAACACGTGCAAGTAATATAAACTTAGAATAAAAATGAGAGGGTTGAGAGTAAGGAAGTGGTGATCTAGGTGCCACAAATAGCAACAACAAGACTCTACCATGATAAAATGAAATACAAAGTGAGAAGCTAGAAAAAGATAACAATATAAATCACCTTCTAATCTTGATGAGGTCAATCAAGGAAAGAGTCTTGTTGATAGATATTACTAATTTCTTCAAGTATGTAATAGAAATTTAAATTCTTCACAAACAATCCATAAAATGTTGGTAAACTACTAAAAGTGTTGGAAAAAATGGTATAAAATAGTTGGTAAGAGTGTGGTAACTTGATATAATGATAAATTGCAAGAGATATTGAAGATACATTTAAAAATGGATAAAATGGAAGGAGATAAGGGATATATGGATCTATTTGGATATATTATAGAGTTCTTACCTACAAACTAGGTAGGTGATAAGTAAATAAATACTCAAAAACAACTAAAATTTTGAGAATTATCATGCGAATTTTGAGTGACACATGAATGTCTACACATTACAATAATGTCTAGATACTTCTTTCTCAACAAAGGTCCAAATACTAGGTTTGCATGACATGAAAATGTCTAGATAGTTCTAGCTCAAGAAAGATCCAAACACTAGGTTTGCATGACATGCAAATGTCTAGATAGTTCGAGCTCAACAAAGATCCAAACATTGGGGAATGACAAGACTATGATAATTGTAACATTAATTTTGAGAAAATAGACCATGAGAAAGTAGGCCTTAGCATCATGGGTGGAGAAAAAGGTTAAGGTAAAGGATTTCAATGAACCTAAAATCATGCTATGGGAGATGGACACCAAAGTGAGTCCAAAACCTAATAAAAAATTCAGAGGGTATATAATATTTATTATTATAGGAAATGAAACAATTACAAATATTCATTAGGATCACCATCTTTCCAAATAAGATCTATATTATAACTCTCGCAAGGCCCAACTATTGTTGCTCTTATTAAGGTGTCCTAACATGGGGCCTCTCGTTGAAATATGTACTCTTTATCCCTCCTCCTCTTATCATTAAACTAGAAATTATTATCGTTGTAGTACGTGTTGTGGGACTAGATTGCATAGAACCACATTGTGAGGAATCTCATGGGATTCCATGAGAGAAATGTATATTATAGCTAATAAGGGAAAATATACCATTGGGATCTATCTAAATGTCTACAATAGTCTAGCAATGGGATGGGTCTTGAATGATGCCCTCTTATATATTTTTCAAATTAACAACACCAAGACATAAGTATGAAATTATGTCATCCCCTTACTAATGATCAACCATGTTAATATAAGGATCTCAAATCTGTTAGGTAAAAATTATGTAATCAACTCTTCAAAAGATTACACAACCTAGATTTCAACCAAAACTATGTGAGATAAAATCTCTCCTCTCAGAAAGGGGAGGCACCCTTCTTATTGCTAACAGAAGCTATGGTAAAACTAATAAAGTATTTAAACAATGTAAACTACAGTTACGAAATGGGGGGGTGTTACATTCATGCTTCTCTCTTTTTTCAGAGAAGATGTTTTACAATGCTTCACGGTTTGGAAGTTCTAAATCTGATAACTTTAAACTTAACAAAAAGAAGTAATGCCATTATCTCTATCTTGTCAAAGAAAACCATAGAGATACCAGATGTGATTGATAATAAACAAGTGAAGCAAAAAGGGAAAGCTCACGAAGGCACAAAGTCATTTTGTAGCTTTTTCAATGATGGATTTGTGAAATACGTATCATTTATCACATTAGAAGCACAAAATATTCTTAGATGCAGTAATTCCTTGAACAACATGAATGGTTACAAGCACAAAGTCTTGTAGACCTTTCCACCAAAGTATCCAAACATAACGTAAATCCAAATAAGGAATGCATCACAAAGTTTATATAAATTACTTGAAGGCCTTCAAATATCATTCACTAATCACCACCAATCCCATTCAAATCAAAAGAGAATTGATTCCAACACAAATTCTAGCATGCAAATTCCTTCTTTATTGATTAGATTCAGATTCACAAAATTGAACACAAAGTTTCAATGTTCATTTCAAAAGGGCAGCACTTTGTTGCAAAATACTAAAAGATACAGATTAAAATAGAAGTCCCTCTTATTTATAGAAAAGAGGGAAGAGCTAATCTAGGAAATTAGTTGAGTAAAAAAAGGAAACCCTAACATTGACTAACCCCGACTTGCACCAATTTGTTGAGCTTTGCCTATTTCATATGTGACCAAAATAATAGGAATTTTTCCATCTCTTTTGGCTCTTGAATAAGAACACGTTCCTCCTTATCAAGCTCTAATTTGAGCTGGGCTATTTGTATAGCCTTCTCATCTATAGCAACTGGATCAAAGATGTCACCTTGAGGATCACTTGAGAATATATGGAAAGAAACTACAAGGGTGGTGAATCAACATGCGTTAGCAGAAAAAGAAACATTGGGAAGTGTGAAGCGAGCAAACTATGTTGTGAAAGTGTGAACAGAGCAACTAGGCACAAAAAATGATGCGAGAGTGAAGAAATGAGGTTCAAAGCCAAAACGGAGCAAGTTTGAAGAGTTTAAGGAAAAATATGTCAAAAGTGTAATGGCGTTGAAAATCAATGCCCTTGCACTTAGGAGAATGTTCTTAGGTGCAATGGTGCTGAAAATTAGCGCCCTTGCACTTTATGTGTAATTTTGGCAAAAAATATGCCAGGGCATTGAAAATTAGTGCCCTAACACATTGTCTCACACTTGTGAAAAACTAGGAAAAGTGCACTTGAGTCAAAAATCACCGCCCTGGTCATTTTTTACTAAGTCTGGAAAATGTGCACAAGCCCTAAAAATCACCCCTTGTGCACCAATTTGAAAAACTAGGAAAAGTGCACTTGAGTCAAAAATCACTGCCTTGGTCATTTTTTACTAAGTCTGGAAAAAGTGCACAAGTGTTAAAAATCACCGCTTGTGCTCCAATTTGAAAAAATGGGAAAAGTGCAATGTAGACAAAAATCACCGCCCAAGACATAAAATGGCTAAGTATGGAACTTGGTGCAAGGGCGCTAAAAATCAACGCCCTTGCACCAAGTCATCATTTCACGTAAGTCCAATGGCGCTAAAAAACCCCACCCTTGCACTTTCAACACTTAGAAACTTTTGTATGGAGACTTGGTGTAAGGGCGCTAAAAATCAAAGCCCTTGCACCAAGCTAAAATTTCACTTAAGTACAGTGGCACTAAAAAACCCCACACTTGCACTTTCAACACTTAGATTTTTTTTTTGAAAATGTTAGAGCACTTTTTTCTGGAGCTTTTGCACTTTTCCCAATTTTCACTAAGTATAGAGAAAAAGTGCAAAAGCGCTAAAAATCAGAGCTTGTGCACCAAAAACTGAATTTTGGAAGAGATACAAAAGCGCTGATTTTTAGCGCTTGTGCACTTGACACTTAGAAAATTTTGCATCAAAGTGTAGGAGTGTTGTTTTTTGGTACTCCTGCACTTTTCACAATTTTGACTAAGTATTGACATCTAGACCTTGTGAAGGTACTCATTTCGAAGGTCTTTGATAGATGGACACAAAGGAACATTCAAATGGAAAGTTTGAGGCTTTAGATCTTACTTTGAGGTGGATTTAAATTCACCTTGTTTTGCGTGCTTTATCATCACAAACCTATGAAACATACAAGTTTCATAGGGGGTTATTTATGGATTGAGTGCTGCTAGATTCCATGATAACAGTTGGCTCCTGCTAGGGATCTTGCTTCAACTATTCTTTGAAATGAATGAAGGGAGAAGAAATCCAGAATTCAAGTGCCTTTATCCATCCATTGGGCAGCAGATTCGAGCATGATTGACACAAATAAAATCTACGAAAATAAGACGCGAACTTATGCAAATGCACTTATTGAAAAGGTAAAAACCTACCTAATTAAAACTAGCCATCAATAAAATCTTCTCAAATGAAATTGTTCACAGGTTCAACAAAATAGCTTCCTTTCTTCAGTAGCTTGCAATGCCTTACATGATCATTAGAATCTACATGTAGATGAAGTTGAGGCACTATTTCTTGAAAGAGATGAACATGTTCAGCTACCTCTAAAAATATATTAGATATACTACTGCTCCAAAATGAATCATTGAATTTAGACTGCTCCTGCACATCTACAAATACATCTTTAGCTTCATTGTCAAGTTTATCTTCACACTCAGGTACAATTGGAACCTTTGTCTTCCCATTGGCCTCCAACCAAGAAAGATGTCTTTTGGTAGATCCCCTCAATCGATCAAAGATTGAATTCTCCTTACCAATTGCTACTTGAAAAACTGATTCATCAACCTTGGGCACATAATAATTTACAAAGAAAAATTTCAAATTCTTAGTTGTAGGTTGAGCAACAGTTGGAATTCTTTGTGTCAACTTGTTGAAGTGAGCAATGAACTCGTGCATAGGCATGTGATATTTCTTCTTCAACAGGGTGAGCTGAGCCAACAAAGCATGAGTGTCTTCAGGAGGTTCAAACCTTTCTTCAAACTTGGCTATGGGAGTTGCCCAGTTTGTGATGGTATGTGGCACCAAATGATAAAACCAATATACAACGACACCTTGGAGAGTCTCCACAAACAACCTTACAGATACATCTTCATGTTTAACACCATGAACTCCACAACTGATGTAGAAAGCAACAACGTGCTCATCGGGATGTTGTTTTCCATCACCAAAGAACTTGGGAAATTTATTTTGTGAGCCTTTAGGAAGAGCATGTAGGGGTAGAGCTAGACTCAACTGACCAAAAGAATTTCCCCAAGGACCTTGAGCAACCATTTACTTTTCCTTTGTGAAAGCTTGAAAAACTTACAAGATAATAAATTACAATGAAAAAGGACATGGGTATACTTAAAAAAAAAGCGTGAGGCTTTCAAATGCGAATCGTGTCCCCAACTGAGTCACCAAAAAACTATTGGGTGAAAATTATGTAATCAACTCTTCAACAGATCACACAACCTAGATTTCAGCCAAAGCTATGTGAGATAAAATCTCTTCTCCCAAAAAGGGGAGGCACCCTTCTTGCTACTAACAAAAGCTATGGTAAAACTAATAAATTATTTACACAATGTACACTACACTTACGAAATGGGAGGGTGTGTTACATTCGTGCTTCTCTCTTTTTTCAGAGAAGATGTTTTACAATTAGTCATGGCTTGGAAGTTCTAAATATGATAACTTCAAACTTAAAAAAGGCAGTAATGCCAATAGCTCTATCTTGTCAAAGCAAAGTATAGAGATACCAAATGTGATTGATAATAAAAAAGTAAAGGAAAAGGGAAAGCTCACGAAGGCACAAATTCATTCCGTAGATTTTTCAATGATGGATCTACAAAAGACATATCATTTGTCACATTAGAAGCACAAATTATTCTTAGATATATGCAACAATTCCTCGAAAAACATGAATGATTACAAGCACAAAGTCTTGTAGACCTTTCAACCAAAGCATCCAAACATAACGTAAATCCAAATAAGGAATGCAACACAAAGTTTATATAAACTACTTGAAGGCCTTCAAATATCATTCACTAATCACCACCAATCCCATTCAAATCAAAAGAGAATTGATTCCAACACAAAGTTTTGCATGCAACTTCCTTCTTTATTGATTAAATTCAGATTCACAAAATTGAACACAAAGTTTCAATGTTTTTTTCAAAAGGGCAGCACTTCATTGCAAAATACTAAAAGGTCCAGATTACAATAGAAGTCCCTCGTATTTATAGAAAAGAGGGAAGAGCTAATCTAGGAAATTAGTTGAGTAAAAATAGGAAACCCTAACATTGACTAAGTCAACATATAAACTATCTACGTGAAATTACATCTCATATTTTTGGTGTAATTACACTTTACAAAAAGACATTTAAGATGTCAAACTATTTAAAAGATGCATAAAAGGGAGCATCAAAATTTTCAACACTGGGAGATCAGGAATCTTCATGGTTCCTTGCTTGGGCGCAAAAGTCTTCATACTTCTTCTTGGTCTCCTACATGACCTTTTCATTCGGACCAACAGTGTAATCCACAATGGTGTGAATCCTCGTGATTGATTTCTTGGTGGATGAGTGAAAAATTTTGCACCTGTCAAGATGCATCTTGAGGTTGTCAAGAGTGAGCCTTGTATCCCAAAGATCATGCATAGAGGCTTCTGAAAATTCAACACTCTCTACTTGATTCATGATGGCTTCTTTGAAGGTCTCAGAAAGTTTTGTGACTAGAAGGAAGATCTAGTTTTCTTCAAGAAGATTTCCTGGCAACTCCTTGATTCCATTTTTCTAGGATGGAACGATGTCTTTTGACATCTTCCTCTACATATTTCTCCTTGTTGGGAATTACCCCGACTTGCACCAATTTTTTGAGCTTTGCTTGTTTCATCTGTGACCAAAATGATAGGAATTTTTCCATCTCTTTTGGCTCTTGAATAAGAACACGTTCCTCCTTATCAAGCTCTAATTTGAGCTGGGCTATTTGTGTAGCCTTCTCATCTACAACAACTAGATCAAAGATGTCAAGTTGAGGATAACTTGACAATATTTGGAAAGAAACTGCAAGGGTGGTGAATCAATAGGCGTTAGCAGAAAAAGAAGCATTGGGAAGCATGAAGCGAGAAAATGATTTTGAGAAAGCGTGAACAAAGCAACTAGGCACAAAAAGTGATGCAGGAGCGAAGAAATGAGGTTCAAAGCGAAAACGGAGAAAGTTTGAAGAGTTTAAGGCAAAATCTGTCAAAAGTGTAAGGGCGCTAAAAATTAGCACCCTTGCACCAAGCTAACATTTCAGTTAAGTGAAGTGGTGCTAAAAAACCTCGCCCTTGCACTTTCAACACTTAGAAAATTTTCTAAAAATGTTAGAGCACTTTTTTCTAGAGCTTTTGCACTTTTCCCAATTTTGACTAAGTATAGAGAAAAAGTGCACAAGCGCTAAAAATCAGATCTTGTGCACCAATTTTTTTTTTGGAAAAGATTCACAAGCGCTGATTTTTAGCGCTTGTGCACTTGACACTTAGTAAAATTTGCATCAAAGTGTAGGAGTGTTGTTTTCTGGCACTCCTGCACTTTTCACAATTTTGACTAAGTATTGACATCTAGACCTCACGAAGGTACTCATTTCAAAGGTCTTTGATAGAAGAACGTAGAGGAACATTCAAACAGATAGTTTGAGGCTTTTGTCCACACTTTGAGGTGGATTTAAATTTGCCTCATTTTGCGTGCTTGAACATCACGAACCTTTGAAACATACAAGTTTTGTAGGGGGTTATTCGTGGATTGAGCGTTGCTAGATTCAATGATAACAAAATCATGTTAGTATCTCTCAATGATCAACCATATCAATATAAGGATCTCAAATCATGTTATTATCTCTCAAACTTATATAATTTTAGGTCATGGTATTAAAGCTCCCTAATCATGCCCACCTCATAATCTTCGAGGTTATGATATCTATGATCAACAAGTGTCTATAATAGGGAATAATATGATTAAGAATGTACCCATAATAAGGGATAAATGACTAAAAAAGTAGAATTACCATCCTTATACATAAATCACAAAATAATCAAGCCAAAATATCAGTGCCTCATACATACCTTGCTTAGTATATTAAATGATTGCATACCAATTGTAAAGAAGAATGTGTGACTTCTTGTCGCTAGTTAACCAATGATAATTGGGCCTATAATAGCCTTCTACAATGGAATGATAATTTAATGTGGAATTGAGATTAACATGCTTTCAATATCTAGCTGGGCATATCTAAAGTATGAGTCCCATATTACAATTTTCTCATCTAAAATATCCTTATTCAACGTGAGGTTGTCACCTTGGATGAAGAAACCAAGGATCAATAAACATCATATAGTGTAGCATCCCACTCTTTGGCTATGTGTGGAAACTAGAAAGTGTTCCATTCTTATAACCTAATATATAATAATATCTTTGTAAACCCAACTAGACAAGTGAATCAATGAATCATAACTATCTATCTAAATAAGTAGATAGTATAATCCTTTGATCCATGATATCAAGGTTATTTAAAAAGTATATAAGAAAACCCTACTCAGTGGCATCACTACACTGAACATAATGACCTTACAGTGACAAGTTCTTAATATCTAAAAATCCCTAAAAATCATAAGAACCCTTTAAATTCCAAAAAATAAATTTTAGGAAAATATATTATAAAACTATAAGACTCAATTATCTCTCTTCATTCACCAAGATATATTATAACTTTCCTAGGTGAATGAGTAACTACTAGAACCAAAAATGCTCCCCATGATTATCAACTTGCCAACCAACCCTTTTACCTAAGTAGATTTAAAAACGTGTATAAAAGAGAAAAATAATTTAGTGTCTATCCAATCCTATCCAATAATGACTATTTTAAATAACCCATCCCAAATTTCATTAACTATAACTATTAGATCCGAGGTATACTAAAACCTAGGGTAATGGGAATTTTTTTTTAAATGTGCACTTCTTGTTCCATCTATACTAGTGCTTATGCTATAATCTTATAATCTTTCTAGCTCTCCATCCATAGACTATTTCATGTCCAAATTTTTGCTTATTTAATCATAGCTCAAAAATCCCTTGAGCTTGTAGTGTCCTTTAATCATCTTAATAACTAGGAACATGAATTCCTCTACTCAGGGATTGAACATCACAACCGACAGTCATAACCTGCTAAAGGACCTCATTTAATTATCAACCCAGGGACATAGACTTGAAATGGGTCAACACAATATATGCACTAATCACCTCTTTCAGACAAGTATAAATTCCTAAAGATGCTATAATTAGAATTGAAGTTACTGGAAACAAATTTAATTGGCTAAACTTGCTTGGAATGCAAACTGAAAGACAAAATTATTCTGCATCTAGTGGCTGCAGGAATAGTTGATAGTTTTGTATTTCTGCCAGCTGCGGGAATAGTCACACTAAGCTTTATAAAAGGAAGTGCAGCTATTCTAACTTGCAAAATGAAAAGATGGAAAACTCCCTAAGTGGGCCCCCTTAGGTAGTTCCAAATATAAACAATAGATTAGACTATAAATTTCATAAACACCTTTATTGATTTGAGATTAACAAGTACATGGCTCACAATCTTCAACTGTATTTCTGAAAACTAAAATGTATTACAACAGTAATCTTCCAGCCTTTTCTCTAAAGGAGAATGGGCTATTTCTTAAAAAACTGATCCTAACGACTAACTAACCCTTCCCTCATAAAATGGGAAGTCTTTATTACATGATGATCAAACTAATGAAGAAGTGGATACAAAAAGAAAGGACTGAGTCAAATCAGTTTGAAGATTTAAAGCAACACCATCCTAGATTTTTGTGCCATCAAGATGCCTCTGTTGGATTCCCAAAACACTCCCCTTGCATGGTGGATGACTTGAAACTTTTTCCTTATCCTTTGCTTATGAATCATTCTTCCTTGAATCATTCTTTCAACAATCTAGTTGAGGCTAAATCTTCTCCTACAAACAACTAACAACTACCTCTGCGGCAAAAGATCAGCTCAACACATTTAACTTAATAAGACGATTCATCATTTGATTCATTCATTCATTAGGTATTAGTTTGGAATAGACAATATTTCAGATATGGATGTAGGGAGGTTAACAGTAGTGGTTGCAGAAAACGCATGTCATCACAAAAAGTTACAAGGCACACATCTTCTATCAAACTAATAAGATACTTAAGCAATAACCATGGAAAGACTTATCATAATAAACTTGTTATATTAAGCATAAAGTCTATGTATTACTCCCATAATTACTACTAAATGTCTTCTTAGCATAATAAAAGATATAGAAATGTCTTAAAAACATAGTCTAAAATATGCCAAAAACTGGGCTAATTAGAGCGCACTCAAAAACAAGAATAAAAATAAAACTATGAAAGCCCTATTTTATATATATGGTAAGATTATTCTTCTAAATAGGATTTTTTTACATGCAAGTGATCCATGTAAGATGGAATAGTTATATTTTGGACTCCACAAAAGTTATGTCCTCTTATCTTTGATTTGATAATACTAGAAATTTGAGCCAATTATTGATGAAGAATGCATAATGTCTTATAAATGGGTTTCATTTTGTAGGCTCTTGGTCAGAAAAAAAGAGTAATAATGTGTTCCAAAGTATCCCTAAACCTACATAAATAGTCAATAACCTTTTTCATGTTATCATTTCATGTTTTTATTTTTAAGAAACTTTATCACATGTGATTTTTTAACTT
>VCHN02000573.1:0-34623 GCA_007115665.2 Sequoiadendron giganteum
CTTGTGTTTCATGCATTTAAATGATTTAAATTAAATAGTAGGTTTAGGAATAAAAATAGGCAATGCTTACCATTAACCAATCCTTATCATTGAAGTATTGTTCCTATGGTAAAATTTGTAGTCTCTAGGTCCTTGACATTGTCCTTGACAATGATGCCAAAAGTGATAGGTTCCAAAGGGGGTTGAATTTCATAAGGGATTTTATAAAAAAAAATATAATCGAAATAGTTAGCTTGAATAATTGAGATGCAACTCAAATTGTTAGACTCCCTAGTTGATTTACACTCAATCAATTAATTTAACTAGTTGAAATGCAATTTGAATGATAAGGGCTTTGAAACTTAAAAGGTAACACTCTTGGTTACTTAGATGCCAAATATTGGGGACATAAATTGATGACAATGGCATGGCAAATCTATGTTAGGAGCAACATGTATTTAGTTTGAGAGCCTAGATTATTTTTTTCAAACCACTTAAGAATCAAAACTAACTTGCAAGAAATTAAACATTTAATGTTCAATCCATTTTAAAGAATAAATAAACCATAATATTGAAATAAGCATAAAACATTAGTAAACATTAGTATACAAAAATGTGGAAGCATAGACAAGGCACATGAATTTTTTGATAGAATGACCGAAAGAAATGTGTTCTCATGGAATGCCCTGAATGCAGGATATTCACAAAATGGATTTGTTGAAAATAATTTAGAAACTTTAAAGAAAATGCAGCTGCAGGTCTAAATGGGTTTCTTGAAAAGGCTTCAGAAACTTTCAAGCAAATGCAATTAGCGGGTGTAAATCCAAATTCCACTACCATTATCCTCTGCGTCTGTGCCAAAATGGGAGCATTGGAATAATCTATGAATGACCATTGAAGGGTATGGACGACCCGAATTTTTTGAAAAGGCTTTAAAAACTTTCAAGGAAATGGAATGGCAGCTATAAAGCCAAATTCTACAACCAGACTTTGTTGTTAGGGTTTAAAACCTTTCAAACAAATGCAAATTTTCAACAAATTCACCAACCTGTGTTTGTCAAGAGCTCGAGGGTGGTGGAATGTGGAGGGTGATGGACTGTTCGTTGGGATTTTTCTCACCAATATCCATTCGCCGTCCACAGAGTTTGCTCGAATGCTTAGATGAAAAAGACAAAAAAATGTTGGTTTTTTTTCTAATCCTAATTTGGGGGGTTCAAGTGAACATGGGTTCGCTCGAACCCCTTTTTTAATTATTTTTTAGCAAACATCAAGGGGTTCGATTGAACCCAATGGTTCGCTCGAACCCCTTAAATTTTTGGGAGGGTCAAAAATTGATTTTCTCTTCCTCTCTCAAATTTTTAACCACTTATGTGGGATCACCCAAGACCTATAGATAAAGTAGACAAAGGCTTGGTATAAGATTTGATCTTAGCTTCAAGTAGAGAAGAATCAACATTTAGTTAACCCATAGAATAAGTAGGGCCTCTACTAAGCACAACCCCATACATTTTTCTCAACTAAGAACCCAAATTGTAGCATACAAAAGATGAAGGGGAATGGGGGAAACAACATTCTCCACCGAATGTCCCTGCAAACTCTCAGCATCAAGAAGAGGTAATCCAACTCTATGAGACTTAGAAGCAGGAAGGGATAAAGATCTAGAAGGATGAAGAGATTTTGAGGAACAAAAAGACTTGCATAAACCACAAGTTATATGTTGTCATCATTGTAGCATTGACCTTAATTAATTTTATCTTTGCATACTCAATTTTATTTTCTATTTACACCCTAAGAGACACACCTTTATGTCTTTGTGCTTACATAATTCCATATTATATGACATATACTACATCTTATCTAATATATCTATGATTTTGGTCATTACCTCAATATACTCACTAATACATGAAAAATTGAGGCATATTATCAACATTTGGTACATTCAAATACACAATTTCATCTTGATATCTCATTGATTACTTGCTATGTAATGTTATCTATGAGAGTTGTTTCATGAGTATTGAGATCTCGATTATTATATCATATAAACTTTTTATCCTTTACTCTAATTCTTTGTATCTTTTGTATGAAACCAATTGGGAGGGATTTTATATCACTTATCCTCCTTGATAACTATGATAATATCATGGTTATGATATCATCCTCAATGATTAGTGGTGATTAGCTTATGGTTATTATGGTTAACTATACCTAATAGATGTCAATTTCTCTTTGTGGGATTCTACCATGCAAAGTAAATATCAATTTATTTCTAGTGGATACCACCATGCAAAATAGATATTGGTTTCTTTTGAAAAGATTCTAGTGTTCTTAGTAGATTTTTAATTATTTAAATTGGATACCATTGTGGTCACAAAATATTAGTTTCTTTCTTTTCTTGAAATTTTCTACCATGCCTACTAATAGTTTCTTAATTATGGATACCACCCTACCTAAATTCTATCAATTTTTTTCACATAGCTCCTACAAAGCCTATTGGATGTCAATTTAATTTTATGGCTCCAAACATGCTCAATAAATATATATTTATTTTTGTTGGTCCTTGAAATGTCTTTCAATTTAATTTTAGTTTGTAAAAATTGTTGACTAATTTATTACTTTTGCCTAATCTATATGAATGTCAAATGCTACTTATTGAAGCTTTAGGTGCTTGCATGTTTTTGAATGGAGAAAAAATTATGAAGAGCATGTGGGGAATCATCATAGTTATCCAAATCCTCTTTTATGAGTGCTTGAATATTTATTTTCATGTTAGTTATTAGTCGACATGCCATTTTGTTTGAAGTTTCTGTCGGGATTTTCGTTAGCCCAGCCATGATTTTGATTTGTCGGTCGCGGGGATTAGCCGGCCAGTGGGGAATTCACCATGTTTTTGTGTGGCAACGTCGAGCTTCCTAATTACATGGGTTGGTGGTTGTGGAATTGGTGTCCTTGATACGTGAAAGCTTAATGGTATGTGTATACTCGTAGAAGTGTTAACACATTCTGTCGTTGTTGTACAATGGGGGTGGAAGAAGTAAATGTGGGTGGAGGAAGTAAATAAAATATTGAGTGTTGCAGTGTGGTAAAATATATTTTGATTAAGTTGCATTGGAAAAAGAGCCATTATGGTGTTGGTTTCATAGCAGACTATAATCGTCGGCTTTGGCTTCGGCTTCGGCTCTATCTTTTGGGGGATTGGAGGGTTTTTAAATTGTTGTTCTACAGAATGTGTAAGTCATTTTACATGGGTTTTTTGCATAAATGATTACTAATTTATTGTTTATGTGTTTCGTTGTCTGGTTATTGTTGTTTTTGATAGCAGGTTTGAGGTTTCAAAACTAATGTGTTGGGAAATGTGTGAGAAATTATATTGATTAAGTTGCAATGTCGAAAGAGCGATTGTGGTGTTTGTTTGATAGCAGACAATTGTAAAAATTGTCAGCTTTGGCTCCGTTTCATATTGTATTGGAGGGTTTTAGGACTATTGTAGTCTAGAATCTGTAAGTTGTTTGGCATGGTTATTTTGCTTAAATGATTAATTTATTATTCATGTCTTTCGGTCTTTGTTTATTGTTTCTTGTTATATGTTTGTATCTTTGCTATTATACCCATGTTGGAGAGTTGAAAGAGATTATGGGTCTATATGGATGGATTTATTGCAGTTAAATCTTCTACCTTTGATGAAAAAATATGGTTAGGGTTAAAATTTTTTTTGGCTTTCATTTATTATTTGTAGTGATTGTGCTCTAGAGTTTGTAAGTCATTTTACATGGGTATTTAGTGTAAATGATGAATTTATTGTTCATGTGTTTCGATCTCTATTTATTTTTTCTTGTTATATATTTGTATTTTTGTTGTTATACCCATGTTGGAGACTTCAAAGAGATTATGGCACTCTATGGATGGATTTATTGCAGTTAAATCTTTTTTCTTTCACAACAAAATGTGCTTAGGGCTAGTAATATTTTTGCATTTCATTTATTGTTTGTGGTTATTGTGATATGTAATATATAAGTCATTTTACATGGGTGTTTTGGGTGCCTATCTCAACTATTTAAAGTTGTGATCCATAATCTGTAAGCATTGATTCTCACATATAGTTGACATTGTATGCATATATACATGTGTGTGTATATATATATATGTGTGTGTGTGTGTGTGTGTGTGTGTGTGTGTGTGTGTATACATTTACATATATGTATAGGAAAACAACAATCCTAGGGTGCAACAACCCCCCCATAAACAAACACTTTCCATTCAACTTATTTGGATCAGAGCCACCAATATATATATACATATATGTGTATATGTATATATTAGATCCACCAATATATATACATATATGTGTATATGTGTGTTGCCAAAAAGTGAGGACTTTGACACTTTTTACTCATTTGGACCTTTGCCTGTGGATTTTGGACCATTTTAGTCTCTTTTAACACCTTTCCAATCCTTGTGATGAAGTGTTCTAAGGTGTTGTAAAAAAATTTCACATTCTCCTAGGCTTGTCATCACCTAATCAACCCTTAATGACCCCTTAATCCTCATACAAGACTTATCTTAGAGTGTTTTATGGAGACAATCCCAACAAACATAAATAATAATACTTTAATCCTCAAAAAATAATGTAATTTTCCCAGGTGGACTAGGTTGCCACCTTGGGTGACGTAGTACCATGTGACACAAATTATTTTTAAGTTAATTTATTTCGGGATTCTTATCTCTAAAACCCTAAGGTCGGTCAGTATGGTGTTATTTTGAGAAAATTAGGCATAACTTGTATAAATAAGTTCCAAAACCCTAATTTCTCATTAGGTACTCTCATTATGCAACAATCATTTTTCCTCTCTCACACATTCCTCTCATCCACTCCTTCTCAAGCAAGCTAGGGTTTGATCTTTCCAAGTCAACAAGACAACATTTCTGAAGCATTCAAGGGTTGATTGCTGCAACAACACAAGATCTCTCATCATGGCAAGGTAACTTACTCCATTGTTCCATTGTTTCATATTCATGCTTTACATTTCTATTTCCTTTTGGTTTAGTTACCTAAAAGGGGTTTGACTAAGGCAAACCCCTAATCCCTAACAATCAACATTTTTCTCTTCCTCTCCTTGTGTGATTGTAGATTCAGGTACTTTGGAGATCATTGAAGGAATTGGAGACTTGTTGAAGACTACCCCTTTCTTGCAAGGTGAAATCATCGACCAAAAATCACTGTCAGGCCCAAATATGAAACTTTTAGAAGTGGGAAACTGGGAAGAACCAAGGTGCAAACCTAGGGATTTCGTTTCCTCTTCGAAAACTCCAAAAATCTTGAAAAGGACTAAGTCACCAAGAATGGTGACCTAGTCCCTCTGGATAGGTATTTTAGTGATTTTGACATTTTTGGACACCCATTTGGCTAAAACGAGCTCCAGACTAGTTTTCTAGAATTTTCCTGAAGAAGGACTAGGTCACCCAGCTTGGCACAAGTGTCCCTTTGGCATCAACATCAAATCCAACAACATTTCTAGCCTCTATAAGGTTCCAGGTACACATCCCTTCAATCTCATTCATCTTTGTAATAATTTATATATATTAATTAGGTTATTGTGTACATGTTTGCATATCTTCATGTGTTTTCTAGCATAGTTACATTTCATTAGTTTTTACTTTCTTAATTAGTTAATATTTTTGTTCATGACATTTAGGGCACAATCACACACACACTCATTAAGCCCCTAACACCCTTTGAATGAACACCAAAAGCATATCACCAAAGTGGAAAGAGAGCCATTCCTGCACCCAAGTACTCCTAAGGTGAAAAACCCTAGGAGCCTAGTAAGGGAATACTCTTTCCCTTGTTTGTCTATGTTTTTGGTGGTTCATTTTGGTGAACCTGACTTTCTTATTGTCTCTTCTAATCTTGACTTCTTTTGAATCCTAGGTTTACATTGCATGACATTGCACATTGTTTGAGTTACATTCTAGGGTTTCAACATTTGCATTAGTGAAGGGTGCATTTAGACTGCATTTTTGCATTGAAAAATAGTAAGTATTTTTGCAATTCTGCATTCCCTATAGAGAAGCCACTTGAATCAATCCAAACAACCAGAAAAATCTCAAAAAAATAAATAGGAGGACTAAGTCGCCCCTTTGGGTGGGCGACCTAGTGCCTTTAGGCTTCTGAAACTGCCCTTTACAAAGCTAAAAACCCAGTTTTTAAGCTTTTTTTTTGTACCATTACCTCCCTGTATCAATAGGTTGCGTTTCTGTTACATGCATTTCATTAAAATTAGCTTAATTTATCTCATTTCATGCATTGCAGATTTTCAATTTCACATTTACAAACTTTCATTTTCAGATCATTGATAGTGTAATCAACAAATTGCCTTCTTTGCAATCTGAAAAATGTATTTCCTTTTTTTTCTTTATATTGCATTGTAAATTCTTTAAACATGTTTATCTTTTCCTTTTTTCTTTATATTGTCTGTAAATTCTTCAAACATATTAAAAATTCATTCAATACATTCCCTCGTTATGAGAGTCTAGCAAATGAAATCGTTTATGATTGTCTTGAAGATACACAACCTTCTATCTCTCTTATTTGTGAGGATGATCTGTTAGAAGCAAATACAAACATAGATAATCATGATGATCATAATTGTTCCTCTCTTGATACCTCTCCTTCAGGTGATGAAGGTATCTTGTTAAATAAAGGTACAATCATTGAGCATCATGACAGTCTTGCTTGTTCTTCTCCTCATCCCCTTTGGGAAGATAGTTTTACACACGAAAATGAAATTATAAACATATTTCTAAACATTACCTTATCTAGTCTCTCTAGTTATGATGATCAACCTTGCCCTTCTTCTAATGTCTCTCCTAGATGCAAAGAGGACATGTTGGTGTTAGAAGATCCTTCTCCTAGGAGTCATAAGAATCTTGGCCCTCCCTACTTATTTGAAACTCATAGTGGTCCTTTTCTGGATACCTCCTCCCCTTGTAGCATAGCATGTGATGAACCTCTTCCGAGCTCTCCTACTCGACTGGGTTGTTTTGAACAAGAGAATGCACCCTTTGACAATCAAATAGAATCCTATCCTAATCCTTCCTCTCCTCATGCTCCCATCATTGATCATTTCCTTAACAATATTATGTCCTTACAAGAAGATGTAGAGCCTATATTAGACTCTCCTTCCCAAGGGGATGTTAATATTATTCAACCTCAACTCATCCTTTACCCTCTACCCGCCTACCCATAATGTGTTGCAACAACCGAGTTCTAATACTGTTACTCATACACATTATACTCGCAACAACCCACGTTCCCAACCATCACCCTCCACTCCTTTACCTTTACCTAATCCTCCCATTCTTCTTGTTGCCCCTCGCTTCAATTCCCTCCTTAGGGAGTATGACCTTGTTGACCAACTAAGGAATACTCCCACAAAAATATCCTTATAGGACCTTATTCAAGTCTCCCCTCACTACCAAAACATGATGCAAGTAGCCTTACAACAAGTTGCTATCCATTCTGATGAACCATCAAATGACATAGCAGCTATTATTCATGGAATAAATGCTGATATTATTTTTCACCAAAGTGAGCTCCCTCCTTTGGATGTACAAAAACAAAATGATGCTTTCATGATAAGTGCTCAATACCAAACTAAAGGGATAAAGCGAACTCTTGTATATATAGGATCTTCCCTTAATGTGTGTAGTGTGAGACTTTTGGATAGACTTGGAATCAATAGATCCCACATCCAATCTGATTCTCTCTCTATCAAAGGATTTGACAACGTCACTAAGTAACTGCTCGGTGTGATCACTATACCTCTTACAGTTGGAATGGCCACATTAGATACTACAATCCATGTTATGCCTCAAGAGGTTTCATACAATCTTCTCTTAGGCAGGCTGTGGATTCATGCTATGAATGGGGTGCCTTCCACATCTCATCAAATGATGAAGTACATCTATAATAACAAAGTGTACACACTCAATGTTGACCCTAAACCCAACAGTTACTTAAACATTGAAAAATACAAAGAGAATCATTTCACCACCTTAACACCAACCACCCAAGTGGAACTCGTACAACAAGAATCCTTATAGGATGATTGGGGTTCCTTAGACTTAACCCCTCCCTTATTAGGAGACTCCAAGACCATCAACCAAGACTCTCTAAAGGGAAACATAGTCTTGTCAACAAAAGACTCAACCGATCCTTCACATGCATCCACCTCAATCACTTCAGCCAATGAAGGAAACAATGAGCCCTCACCTAATCCAAAAGCACTGAAAAAGATATATGAAAAAGGTTATGCACTTATGAAGCAACTTGGCTATAGTGGACAAGGTTGTGGTGCTAACGAACAAGGTATCCATAACCCTAACGAGCCTCGCATGCAAACAACTAATCATGGTAATGGTTATTGTCTTTTAATCAAGATCACCAAGCCTTCCTCTAGCACCAATTATCTTCCTAATGACCCTTCTAACCTAATCTTCACAAGTGATCCTTTGACACAAAACAAAGGACTCTTCGCTTAACACCAATGTTATCCTGCAACCCCCTCTTGATTCACATTTTATACACTCCTCCCAAGGAGTATACAAAATCATGCAATCCATAGAGCCTTGTGTACGTATGCCATCATATACTAAGAAAGATCCTTCCTTGTTAGAATCCAAAGGATCCTCTTCTCCCCTTCATCAATAGGGTATCTTGTCGAGACTCCTCCAAGATCACTTGATATCCCTCCCTCCTCGCACTCGAAAGAAATTTTTCAACAAACATTCCTTTTGCGCTTACCACCGAGTTCATGGTCATTCCACTAATCAGTGTAAGGCCTTGAGTACAAAACTCCAACATCTTAAGGATTGTGGTGTTCTTCCTTATGTGGGGGCACTTCATTCCTCTAATTGATGCTGCTTTTCACTCACCCTTGCATCACCTAACCCCTTTTGGCTCACTCTTGTCCTGCACTAAATGGGGGCAAGAGGTTAGTTAGTCCTTTCCCTCGTGTGTCACTTGTTTTTGTCTCTTGCAACTTGTCATTAACCTTTCATGAACACATAAGAGCAAGCTTGGGATGTGGACGACTTGTCTTAAGTTGACTCACATGTTACATACTACCCTCTTCATGATGTATCTCAGTCAGAAACATATGACTCAACATAGGGTTTTCTGAACAATCTCTCATGTCCTCTTCCTCTTCTACTTTAAAATTTTTCTCACAGTACGGTGTTCCACAATTCCTTTAAAGTGGGGGCATATGTTACAACTCATATTTCACTATGTGATCTTTATTTTTCCTTGCGATTCCTTATCTTGAAAACATTACACACAATGTTGTTCAAGATTAAGACATTTGCATTTTTCCTCTTTTGCATACAAGATGAGCCCTTGCCTCTCTTGAATACAAGATGAGTACATTTTAACTTTTCCTCTCTTGACAACATTGTGCATAATGTTCCTTAAGATTGATACATCACACAAACAAAGAAAACTCCCTTTCAAACATCATCATTTCAAAACATTGCTTTCTTTTGTGGTGCCTTATCAAAGTTATCATGAGGTATAACTTTGGTATGGTTAAGCGGGAAGCCCAACAAGTGGCACGACTTTCCCCATAGCCACCTTTATGTGTGTGCGTACATACCAATTGTGTGTATGTTTCTCACCTCTTGGGAAAACTCACCCCGTGGACAAACTGATGTTTTGTGGCCCTAGAGTAAGCACATCTTTTTCACCCTTTCAATTTTCTTCATTTCAAAACTTGTTATTGCATGATCATGTATCTCATCTTGCTGTAATGCATTCACCCTTGAATGTCTTTTGCATTGATGTTAAGTTGAATTAGAATCTCAAATCCTTGGGGGCTTGACCACCTCCTTCTTCTTTCCCATTTTTCTTCTTTGTCATTCTTTACCATCTCCATTGGGCTACTTTAGTGTGAGTTTGAAGCAAGTTCATACTCTCACTAAAGTGGGGGCTAAATGTGTTACCAAAAAGTAAGGACTTTGACACTTTTTGCCTATTTGGACCCTTTCCTATGGATTTTGGACCATTTAAGTCTCTTTTAACACCTTTCCAAGCCTTGTGACGAAGTGTTGTAAGGTGTCGTAAAACATTTCCATGCTCTCCTAGGCTTTTCGACACTTAATCAAACCTTAACTAGGAGATTCGTGTCTCTAAAACCCTAAGGTCGGTCAGTATGGTGTTATTTCAGGAAAATTAGGGCATAACTTGTATAAATAAGCTCTAAAACCCTAATTTCTCATTAGGTTCCCTCATTATGCAACACTCATTTTTCCTCTCTCACACATTCCTCTCATCCACTCCTTCTGAAGCAAGCTAGGTTTTGATCTTTCCAAGTCAACAAGACATCATTTCTGAAGCATTCAAGGGCTAATTGCTGCAACAACACAAGATCTCTCATCATGGAAAGGTAACTTACTTCATTGTTCCATTGTTTCATATTCATGCTTTACATTTATATTTCATTTTGGTTTAGTTACCTAAAAGGGGTTTGACTAAGGAAAATCCCTAATCCCTAACAATCAACATTTTTCTCTTCCTCTCCTTGTGTGATTGTAGATTCAGGTACTTTGGAGATTATTTAAGGAATTGAAGACTTGTTGAAGACCACCCCTTGCTTGCAAGGTGAAATCATCCACCAAAACTCACTCTCAAGCCCGAATATCAAAGTTTTAGAAGCAGGAAACTGTGAAGAACCAGGGTGCAAACCTAGGGCTTACATTTCGTCTTGGAAAACTCCAAAAATCTTGAAGAGGACTAAGTCACCAAGAATGGCGACCTAGTCCCTCTGGATAGGTCTTTTAGTGATTTTGACATTTTTGGACACCCATTTGGCTGAAATGGGCTCTAAACTAGTTTTCCAACATTTTCCCGAAGAACGACTAGGTCGCCCAGCTTAGCACAAGTGTCCCTTTCGACATCAACATTAAATCTAGTAGAATTTCCATCCTCTACAAGGTTCCAAGTAGACATCCCTTCAATATCATTCATCTCACTAATAATTAATGTATATTAATTAGTTTATTGTGTACATGTTTGCATATCTTCATGTGTTTTCCACGATAGTTACATTTCATTAGTTTTTACATTCTTAATTAGTTTTTGTTTATGTTCTTTACATTTAGGGCACAATCACACACACTCACATTAAGCCCCTAACCCCCTTTGAATGAACACCAAAATCATATCACCATAGTGGAAAGAGAGCCATTCCTGCACCTAAGTAATCCTAAGGTGGAAAACCCTAGGAGCCTAGTAAGGGAATCCTCTTTCCCTTGTTTGTCTATGTTTTTGGCAGTTCAATATATATATATATATATATATATATATATGTATGTTTAAGTAATAGTTCTTTTATAATTTCCTTGTTTGTCTATAATACTAATATGTTTCATGGTACTCTTTCCCTACATTAGATTGAGTGCTACGAGCATGAAATAATTTGAAATAAATAGTGTACAATATGCTGATTTTGTTGAATGCCTATTATATCTGTAGAACAATATAAAAGAAATAATATACATACACAATAAAAGAGGTTAGCACTATCTCATGTAAATAGAAAAGTTTTTGCGAAACATGGGCACATATATTTTAATTTTTTTTTAATATTTGTCATTTTCTAATATGTTTGATGGCACTCTTTTTCCCTTATTTGTTTGAAGCTTGCTGTCGTGAATTATTCTATTATTTTTCAAATATTTGTCATTTTTCTGTCTATAATATTTGGTGCCAATTATAATACCTTTGGAGAACAATATAAAAGAAATAATATACATACACAATAAAAGAGTTGAGCACTATATCTGTTGTAAATAGAAATTTTTTTGTGAAACATGGGCACATATATATATATATATTTTGAATATTTGTCATTTTCTAATATGTTTCATGGTACTCTTTTTCCCTTATCTGTTTGAAGATTGCTATCGTGAGTTATTATATTGTTTTTTGAATATTTGTCATTTTCTTGTCTATAATATTTGGTGCCAATTATAATACCTCTCATACAATTACTCTATTTTTGTTTGATATATATATATGCGTATATGTATCTATCTATGTTTGCAAACATTGATTTTAACATGCAATTGACATTGTACATGTAAATATATATATATATATATATATGTGAGTATGTATATATATATATGTATATATATAAATATATTTATATGTATATAACATACATGTGTATATATAGATTGGTGTTGCATTATGGAACAAGTGATAGTGGTTTTGGTCTATACATATAGATATATATTTCTGCGTATGTGTATATTTTTAAATATGAAAGCGACATTTCAATACATATATATATATATATATATATATATATATATATCAAAGTATAATTTCTCACACTACAACGCTCAGTATTGCGTTTAATTTTTTCTCCCCCATCGTACATCAATAACATAATGCATTAACACTCCCATTGAAAAATGCAACCAACCATGTAATAGTGAGTATAAGCCCATAGACTTTATTGAAAATTCTAGCTACATCATCGGGCACTACTTTCTAATATTTATTTTACCTCTTCCATTTATTTGTTTGAAGTTTCTGATGGAATTTTTGTCAAGCCAGCCGTGAATAGGATTTGTCGTGTAATAGCTCTTTTACAATTTCTCTACTTGTCTATAATTTTTAGTGCCAACCAATGTAGCTTGAATTTTATCAATTAAGCCTATAGCATTGTCTATATATACACACACACATATATATATGTATATATATACATATATATACAAATATATAGATATATAGATATATATATATATATATTTGTCATTTTCTTGTCTATAATATTTGGTGCCAATTATAATACCTCCCTTACAATTACTCCATTTGTGTTCAATATATATGCATATATGTATCTATCTATGTTTGCAAGCATTGATTATAACATGCAGTTGACATTGTATGTAAATATATATGTGTGTATGTATATATATATATATATATATATATATATATATATATATTTATATATATATAAATTTATATATTTATATGTATATAACATACATTTGTATATATAGATTGATGTTTCTCTTTTACAATTTCTCTATTTGTCTAGAATTTTTAGTGCCATCCAATGTAGCTCAAACTTTATCTATTAACCCTATTGCATTGTAAATTAATTACCTACGCAAAATACCCATATTAAATGTGTAGACATCCAAAATAACATTATACATTCCACTTTAACTAACATCATGCATTCAGTTCTTCTACTAATCAATTAAAGCAATTTATTGATTTAATCCTAAGGTTCATCAAGCTTAATTAAATAAATCAAATTATTTAATTAAGTTCCTAAGGTTCTTCTTATTTGATTTAATAAATCAAACTGATTTAAAATCAAATATCAAATCCCTAAAATCCCCTAAGTTAATTAATCTAAATTAATTAACTTCTAATCATGATTAGCATTCTCTAGCTTTTGACTCAACTAGAGTCAAATCTAAACTCCTAACTAACCCACCCACTTGCATCAATAAATCAATTTATTGATTTATTAAAAAGAGTTATTTTCCCTCAATAACTCTCATCTTTGACTTTTTTGAACAAAGATTATTCCCCCCAAAACCCTCAACAACATGCATTTATTGACATTTTTCAAATTTGAATGGGCACATTGGCCAAAACTTGCACAAGCTTTGACCAATCCCATTATGACAAGTGTCTCTATCCTATTGGATGGGATTTAGTCCCACATTGCCTAATTTTGGCCTCTCTTCTATCAACTTTTCCTATAAATGCAAGCCATCTTCTCTCATTTCAACAACACAATCTGAAGGCATCTAAACTATAGGCAACTTGAGCTCATAGCAACTCATTGTCTATCTCATTTGACTTAGAAAGGGATTGGGAAAGGGCTCTCTCACATCTTCATGGAGGGCACCAATCCATCATAGAATAGAATAGGTTGTATTTCCTTTTCTCCATGCATGTTTGATCTAGTTTTGGCATTTTATTTGGAGAAATGAACCATGTTATTCTATGAGGATGACTGAATCTACACAATCAATGTGTAAGATTTCACCATCCTACAAATGGCGCTAGAAGGAGGGAAAAATTTCATGTGAATTAACTCTCTAATATGATTTTGTAGGGCTTTTTGCTGATGCTAATATTGTATGAATTTACATTCTCGAAAAAAAAAAAAAAATGTATAGCTTCCTGTTGTGTAGCATTTTGAAGTCAAACAGCCTATTGCGTGAGCAAATATTTTGCATCATTAGAGAGACAAACATACTGTCTGTCATGGGATATTCCATGGTTTTAGATTATGTTGGTTAAGGGAGCAATGCAATCTTAGATATATGTATTGTTTTATATGGATGTCACTACTTATTTTTAAGTTGCATGTTCATACATTTTCAAGGCTGAACTCTGAAGCGTCCAAACATTTCCTGTGGTTCCTCCAAAGGAAGTAAAAATGTATGTTTCCAAATCCCAGTTCTATGCATTTATCTCACATGCATTGCTTGTGTAGGCTAGTAGATAAGTTTCATGTTCTATTTTTTTTGCAATTAGCAGGTGTAAATTTGAGTTCCACAACTTGCACCTCATTTACGGCCATTACTGCCTGTCTTATCATGAATAAAATGACATTTACTTCATGTTACTTTGCTTAACGTTTGCAACCTATTATGAGATGCAACTTCTATAGCTATTACTGTGGCCCCCTAGTCTGCACTTTCTCTGCCATTTCGAGCGCCCTCACTGCCTGTGTATATCTCCATCCTTTGAGCAGAAAAATACCAGTCAATGGAAATAAGAGAAAATACGTGGATATACTTGTGATAGCACCCTGCATCCAGCAAACCTTCTTTAGCTACCAATTCCTTTGTTCTCCCTGATAGATCCTAATGATCAATATTGTGCTAGCATTTATCCAACCCACTGCCAATCGCATTTACTCCTAGCTCTATTTTTATACTGGTGACAATGAAATCATTCAAGAGAGAATCTGCGCACAAACTCTTCATTTCTAAATTTTAAAAGGAAGCTTGTGTGAAAGCTCGAGTGGTCTAAAGAGAAACTCGCAACTAGAATATCAGATTTCTTGAAGGTGTTATGTTTAGTCTGATGAAGTCATGACAGACTTAAAGTGTGATTGAGATCTTTGACAGTGAGCAGGTGGACGAGCAAATCTTGCTGACAACCCATTGAAGTCGCGGGCAAAGGCGTTTTGTCAAACAACTCTGGTACCTTTTCTGTGCTTCACCAGTCTACGTACATTTTTGCACAGGCAGGTCAGTCAAGCTCTATTTAATGCTGACAAAAAGGGGCGCGCTGATCTATGCTTAATTGCAGTTCATTGAACCACTTCTTTTAAGGCAGTTTGGCTTCTTTAGTACATTTGAATGCTAATGAGATATTTTATGTAGATCTTATTATCAGTACAGTCTGACAAAGGCATATCTACCAGAGCTAAGCCGATTAGAGGAGCACAACAGTTATCCAATCTTTTTTTTTTACTTCCGAAGCTATGCTATTGAATATTCATTCTTTTGCAGACCACATACACATCATCGAATAAATGCTAGAAAATGCTGGCATTTACATTGTTTGGAAGCACTCAATAGTGTTGTTTTCTTAACATCTGCTTTTATATTTCTATTATTGTCTCATAAATATTACTATTTTGTCAAACTTTATTGGTGATATTTATAGTTGATATTTCTCTAACAGTGAATTATGGAAACTTTGGTAGGTAGCGTACGAACATTTCAATGGTTGCAGTCTTAATGCGTTTATAGCCACTTTTTTATAGCCACACTTCAATCATGGTGCCTTGTCCATTTAATACTGATTGATGCATTGAATGGGAAACCAAAGTCGATGTTCTTTGTTTTTTTTTTCTCATAAAAAACTTTTAGATTGCAGAAATCTTTCATTGGCACAATATCATTATTAAGGGAAATTTTGATACTACTAATCAATGCATTGAATCAACACTTAATGCTTTCATTTTTGCTTCTACAAGCTTCCATATAAGCTTGTGGATATATTTTTCATGCTTAATTTGAATAGATGTGATGTCATGCTTGTTTACCTTGCTATATTTAATCATATGAGGTTCCTTAAAAACACTATAACCATTGCTTTTTAGGTGGAAACTTTGCATAGCAATTTTATTTTTATTTTTGAAATGTTGAATGCTTCATTATTTCCTTGACATAAATTCTCATTTCTAAAAATTTCACTTTGTTTCAGGTTTCCATCTCTCTCAAAGGAGAGTCAAATAGCAAAATGGAATTGGAAGAATATTGGAGTTAGAAAATTGATCATTAAACTTGAACTTGACAAAAGCATTTTTTAATGCTTATTTTAAACAATCTTAGAGCTTCCATTTACTACCCTTGTTTTCTGTTTTTAACCAACTCACATTTCGATTTGGGCTTAAAATCAATCAATGACTTGATCTTTTCAAAGTTGGTTAAAATTGAACCTTAGACACTTACTAGAATTTCAATTTGGTCTAAAATTGAATAATAAACTCCACACTTCATTTTGGTGCTTCTAAAACGAACTCATCATTGCTTTGAGGAATTTAAAATTGAACATGTGCATTTAATGCTTTGTAATCTTCTTCACAAATTAATATCATCGAAAAGACGTATGCGCTTCTCTCGCGCCTCACGGCGATCTTGAGAATCAAAAGTCTTTTTATGATATTAAGTTGTCAAAAAGATTGCCTCCACATTTCATTTTGGGGAACTTAAAATTAACAAATCTTGCAAGTGTGAGTGGAGTGCATCGCGAGTGTTCTCTCTTTGTTTCTCAACAAAGATCGATCAAACTACGGATGTACTTACTTGCTATTGTTCACCTTTAGAGGGCCTGCCTTGGTGGGAAAAAGTACTCACCCCAAGGGAACGACCCAACCAGGAACACGCTAAAGCCAAGCGACTTCCACCCGGGATATAAGTGTGGATATTGGAACAAAGGCCAATATGATGAGGATTATTCCGACGAGATGGATAGCAATGGACTCTTGCCGACGTTGGATAATCCCCCACGAACGGAATGCCCGAATTAGAACCCTTGTTTAGAAAGTGGCCAAAACCTTATCTATCTTGTTGGTGCAAGAGGTCATGTCCTCTAAAGCCGCCCCACATAACATGTGGTCTTGTTGTGGAAATGGAAAGTATGCCATGGGAGATTCATGGGTACTAATGCTTGGCTGACCCGAATAAGTGAGTGCCGTGGAGGGGAGCCAGTGTGGTCAAGCATTTAGCCATTCGCACAAGATATGCGCAGCTGGATTTATCCAAGTGGGAACCCAACAAGGTATTGTCTCATCAACCTAGGAGTGTGAAAGTTCTTGGAAAAAACACATTGCTTGATCTTGAAAACATTTGGAAAACAAACATACACAAAAACCTTGAAATTTCAAACACCTTGTGGGGAACAAATACCTATTGACGAACTTGCCCACTCTTGCTTTCCCTAGGAATCACATTCCTAGAGGTTTCTAAGTGTGCAAATTCTACCATCATTTGTTTCCAATAAGGATAAACATAAGGAACTTTTGCCCTATTTTCCTCGATTTCTGCATAAAGGACCTTGTGGGATGAGAAAGAGAATGGGACACTAGACATACAGTTTGAAAACATAATCAAGCAAGTGTCTTGGATAAAAAGAACCTCATTTAACCAAGATAAAAGACAAATTTTATTACACATGTGTTTTCAAACATGATCAAAATCCCAAAACCGAAGTTCAAAAAGCTTAGTGTGAAAGCTAGTAAGGAGCGTCTTGAGATCCTGAATTGTTTGAAAGGTTTACTTTCCTCTCATAGGAAATATAGTGTGTTCTTCAACACCGAGGTCTTGTAAGAAGAAGTGTCATCTAGGTCAAGTCTAGGATCAAATCCCATCACTTTCATCCATCTTTTCAACCATCAAAATCAGTCAAGTTTCCACCTCACTAACAACTCTTGGAATCTTTGTCATCTATCATGCTAAACTCTTAGGCGAAATCAAATCATCTTGTTTGAATTAACACATCTAGTCAAACCATCATCCTATACACAAGTTCTCTCTTGGATAAAACAACTTCCTAGGGTTTACAAGTTCATCTTGTTTGACTTAACACATCTAGTCAAACCGTCAATCCAATCATGATTAATCAAAGTCCTAAAAGTTTTAGCATTTCTTTCAAAGTCTCTTTAGGAGTTCCATTCATCCGTATCATTCATCTTTCGTTTATCTCATCCTCATTATCATTTTGATCCTTCAATTATCCTAGTTTTTCACTTCTTTGAACCTGAGGTTTAGACCAATCTAAAGGATTAGAGGTTCATCTCTTACATTCTTGAAAATTGATCTTCATTTTATGGTTCAAACTTGATCTCAACACAAGAGGGACATGGAATATAAATTTGATCCATCCATCATGAGCAATTTGATTCAACCAAACTATTCAAGCCTTGCAATACCATTTGATTATCATAGCTTGTACAATGCATACATGGGAGCATTATCTCATACAAACATCAATGGTACAACAAATATGAGCATACCCAATCCAAATTTTGGAACACCTTTCCCAATGGTAGATTTCAATCTAAGTCCAAATCTGCAAATCTATCAACCAAACGCTCAATGCATGAGTTTTCCAAACATCATCCCACCAAATCCATACATACCAAGTGCAACTTTACCAAACATGACCATTTAAAATCCACACTTGGTAAAATTTGGGGTCGACATGTTTGCAAATCCCCCTAATGTTGTTCAAAATCCTAGCAATATATTGGCAACTCCATATGTTGATTCAAGTCAGGGCAACCCCATGCAAAATCAAAGTTACCTAAATCCAAGCAATATGATTCCCAACCACAACAATGTTCAATTTCAATCTATCATGCCAAATCAAAACATCATACCAAATCATCCCATTTTGCCATCGATATCGCAACAACAGATGGAAACCATCCAAGCAACCCCAACAATCAACACCATTCCCATTCCACCACCACCGCCACCACCGCCAAAGCACAGCACGACCAATTCATTCTCCATCATGTTGCAAGCCGCTCAAGAAGCTTCCCACAAAAAGGCACTCCAAGCCCAACAAGCTACACAGCTAGTTGCTCAGCAAGCACAAGTGGCTCAAGTAGCCCAACAAGTGCAAGCGCAAACAGAATTCTACGCACTATTGAAAGCAATCCAAGAAGAAGTAGCACAACAAAGAGCCCAACAAAAAGCTTTGTTGGCACAAAAACAACATGACGAACAACAAGCATTGTTGGCTCAGCAGAAAACGTAGGCCTTACTCCCACAACAAAGCTTGCAACAGATTCCCACCGCAATTGTTGAAAACAAAAATCAAGATCAATCTATCAATAAGCACTTTGAAGATGTTTCAACCTTGACCAATGATCAAATCATCACACACCAAGAGTCACTTTTCAATCACGATCAAAACTCAGTAATGATACCCAACAATGATCCAATCCAAGAAACATTAACATCATTTGATCCTATGTTGGAGAACATTGACAATCCCTCCACCAAAATTGTTGAAAACAATGATCAAAATCAATCCATCAATGAGCACATTGAAGATATGTCTACCCCATCCATTGATCAAATCGTCATTCATCAAGAGCCACTTTTAGCGATCTATTTCAAGATGTGTTAACATTATTTGATCCCATTGACATAAACCAAGATCCATCCACCAATGATTGTGTTAACAATGTCTCTACATCACCTAACGAGTCAGAGGACATATTTCAAGAACTTATTCCAAAGCATGATCAAAATCTTCCATCAAGGTCTAGCAATGGCCCTTCCAACAACATATTGACATTCTTTGACCTCATGGTTAAAGATATTGAAGGAATCCCTATCTCAACATTTGATCCAAATCCTCTCAAAGTTCAAGAGAATAGTGAGCCACTTCCTAATGAAGATATCCAAGAAAGAAGTCCATCCTTTGAAATTGACCCATGTCAAGAACTTGATCAAAAGCATGCCAAAAGCAATTCCAGAATTAGTCAAAATCAAGAATTTGTATCTCCGAGATACTACAATGATCTAATGGGCACTCTTTTATCTATAAAAGATGCTGCAAATGATGACCACATCCACATAGGACATACTCCTCCATCTACTCATGAGATGCTTTCTTTGGATGGACACGTGGATGATCTTCAAAAACAAGAGTCTCATACTCTTCAAATCATTATTAATGAACAAGAGTCTCCTACTCTTAACATTTTTACACATGATCAAGATGTAGAAAAATTTAGAGACATACCAAAAATGGGTCATGAAGAGGGTTTCTACAAAAGTTGTGAATCAGAAAAATAATTTGAAAGCATATCAAGAATAAATCATGAGGAAGACTTTTACAATGACAGTGAAGCATCAACACTTCTTGAAGAAGCACTACAATCTGATATGTCACAAGATCAAGTTGAAGATATCAATCAAGAATTTATCCCACATGTGGAGGATCCCATCACTTATAAAGTTGGATCACTCACCTTTCTTAGAGCAAGCTACTTCATCAATAAAGAAGCTGACACATTTGAAGGTCCACCACAAAGCAGAGAAGGAGCAACACCTTGTTTCCAAGGTAAATCATATCCTATTGCAAATAAACTTTTTCAGCAGATGAATTATCAAGGCAGAGGATTAGGCCTACATGAATAGGGTATCTTGGAACCAGTGTAGACTTTTGGCAATTCTAAATGTCAAGGCCTTGGTTACTCAACAATCAAGGGATCTCAACATATCAATAATACTATCACCATACTGGGGGCAACTTCGTCTCGAGCAAACATCAACATGCGGAGCACGAACAATCCTTATGATGAAACCAATGCCAATAGTACAACCCGCCATGTCACGAATCTTCATCCACCTATCACCCCATCCACGAATTGGGACCAACATCAAAAGAAAGACTTGAATCGAAGCATGAAGAATGTTATCAAAGAAAAAGAAGCTAAGAAGCATATTGGACAAATCAAGTACATGTGGATACCAAAGAATACAAAGAATAATTATCCCTATCAAACTCCATTAGTCAAAGAAACTATGGGGAAAAATCAAAAAGGGAAAAATTATCCATCAAAGATGTCACCAAAAGTGAAAACATGTTTCTCAAGCAACATACAAAGTGTATCAAGCAGTTGGTCCTAATTCCACGTACACTTCCATATCCACCCATTACTTCTCATCTTCCCAAGTTTGGAGAGTCAAAGGTTCCAAACTGACAACCAATCCATATTTTATCCCTAAACACACTCCATCAACGCCTCCACGCATGATATCCAATTCTCACATTGACCATGTGTTGGCAACGGCCCTTTATCATAAGGATTCAGAAGGCACCCTATCGCGATGTGTGCACAAAGACAGAGTTAAGTCCATTATCAACAAAGCAAAACAAATTTCTCAAAAGTTGCATTCAAGTGCACGTATCTTGGCAAAGCAACTTCTTCAAACAGGATACCGATGGCACGTTATGACAGAAGCATCAACATCAGCACCACCAGGTGGTTCAGCATCAGCTTAAAATCTCTCAGAAAATACAAAAAAATCAGAAAAATGTCTTGAAAAAATGGTCACCTTGATGAAAACTTGGCAAACAGGCATCTTGGTGACAACAAAAAAAATCATAAAAATATAAAAATCAGAAAAAGTCAGAAAAAGGATTGAAAACAGTAAAGAAAATAATTGTCCTCCAGCGAAAACCATTTCGGTGGCACTTTGGACAAGTACCATGATGAAAACTTGGCAAACAGGCATCATGTGTAGAATCGAGCATCTACGTGCACCAGTTCAGGAGAAAGCATCTTACCACATCTATAATAAAGCTAGCATTCCATCCATATCATTCGTTCATCCATGAACCATTTATCCAATACATTTTTATCCATCTGCATCCAAGGTCCAAGTTACCTTGATCTTGATAAAATTTTGGAGCACACTTTATGCTTGCTTATGGTAAAAATCTTGACATGGGTCATTTTCATTGATCCTATCCTACCCAACGCTATCTGAGCCTTGAAGCATTATCCGAATGAGCATTCCTTTGTTCGAACACCCTTATCTTATCGCAAGATAATCCACATCCATTCGTATCCAAGAATCCACCCATGGCCATTCAAACATTGCTAGACACTAGGGGCAGATATTTGCATCTTGCTTCGAGAATAAATCTTGATGTATATCATCCAACTTATGAAGTGATCCAAACATTGGAAAACGTGAAATCAACTTGGTCAAAGCATTTGTGAACCAAAATCCAAGTCACTAGCCCATGGCATATTTTGACAAGAAGACATTCCTTATCATGCTCTACCTTTCGTCGAGTATCAATCCAAACAATCGTATCAGTCGCATTTAATGTGTATGCCAGCATCACATCAAAATCATCAAAATAATTTTGTTCCAAATCAAGCTTCATCAATCCTGATCAATCGAATCCAATCAATCATCATCTTGTTTGACTTAACACACTTAGTTAAACTATCATCTTGTGCACGAGTTTACTCTAGGATAACACAACTTCCTTGGGTCTACAAGTTCATTATCATCTTTGTTTGGCTTAACACACTTAGCCAAATTATCAAAACCATCATCACCTTGTTTGGCTTAACACACCTAGCCAAATTATCCTTTTTGTACTAGTTTACTCTGGGATAACACAACTTCCTGGAACTTACGAGTGCATTATCACTTTTGTTTGACTTAACACACTTAGTCAAACTATCAATCCATCAATCTGATTGATCAACATTAAGCTTGGTTTTCAACAAAATCCCAAAACAGAGCACTGATATCATCACATATCCATATCTAAATTGTCAAAATCGTGCGAAAAATCCAAAAACATTCAAAAAATCCATCAAAAATTTCAAAAACATCTAGAAAATTCATCAGAAAATCCAAAAACATCCAAATCTTTCAAAAAATCCAAAACATCCAAAATCATCAAAAATCCAAAAACATGTCAGAAGTCAAAAAATCAAAAAATAGAGTCACCTTGTCAAACTACATCGTCTCTGAGCTTGAACATAGGCAAGGTTGATCTTTGATCATCCCCCGAGACGGTTGGGTCAGTCCTTTAGGCGTCCGTCGCATTGGCAATCCGTTTGCCCATCTAGTCTGCATCTTAAGTTAGTCCTTTAAGCAATAAAATGGCAATCCATTTGTCCATATTATCATCAAGTTAGTCCACCACTAGTCGAACTATGTGGTCTCTGCGTATATAACGTAGGCAAGGCTAATCTATGGATCAGCTCCCGAGACCCCTAGGATAGGTCTTTAAGTTAGTCTATTCGTTGTAAAATCTTGAAAATACCAAAAACATTGAAAAATCTTGAAAATACCAAAAACATTTGTAAAACATCTCAAAAATCCCAAAAACAGCCTCAAAACATTTGAAAAAACTAAAATGGTGCATCCATTTCATCTCGCTTTCACCCGTGATTGTCATCACTCATAATAAATCATCGTCGCTTTCACCCTTTGGTGAGTTAGTCAAAAGCAAGTTTAGCAGGTTCCAAAGTGAACGCCTTATCGTCAAAGTCTTAAGTCTAGAGCAGTAAGCAAGCAAGTTGGTCAACTCAGAGTATCAATAGCTTATCACCTAATCAGTCTCACCAAAACCCTGATCACTACATGTCCTAGGATGAAGCTTTCCCACGATGGACATAAGCATCAGGTACCCCACAGTAGTTTAGCCTGGCTAGCGGTACGAAGAACATTAGCTTGTTTGTTTACTTTATTTTGGTCTTTTTTACTTATCTTATTTTGCGCTCATTCCAAGGACCTCTCGATGATTCCTAAACAAAATAGGTTTGGAGAGAAAGGAATGGGGCAACGATCATTATCTTTTTATCTGCTGTGCTTGTTGGATATTCTTGTAAAATAACTTTGTCACGCATACTTTTTTTTGTTTGTAGGAAGGATGTTTTAGGTATCTTGTTGACCACATAAGAAGGCTTGCCTTTTTATGTTTTGGCCCGAGATGTCTAGAATATCTGAACTGCATTCTGAATAAGGTTATGTTTGTCAAGTGTGAACAAGAGTACTCCTATCTAATTGTCGAGTCAAAGTGCATCACACTAGGCGCAACGCCATCCTGGTTCTTAATACCTTGATGCATTGCACCTATGTGTGTTATCAAACATAAAGAAAGGTATGCTCTTTTCCCATCCCTGGATAAGCAACACATCATCATCATTCATCGTCATATCCAATAAAGTCTCGATGAGTAATGGACTTATTGGACTTCTACATTCTTCTTAGATTTAAGGGTTTATCCCTCTCATTCTTCTATCTTCTGTCACTCTAACAATGCATCCATCTTGCATCCGTATTCTCATTTCGCATAATCATGTCATACCATCATATCAGGACAACAGCATCCATCTCATCCATCTCACATGCATCGCATAATCATTTAACATGCTTAAAATAATATAGATTTGTTATTCTAAGTATCTTCCAAACATATCATTTACATCATCATTATCATATAGTCTCATCATCCATACATCCATTTTGAACCTCTTTGTCGTGAGATCCACCTCAAATTGAATCTTTTCACTTGATCTCTCGAGGGGGCAATGTACTAACATACTCATTTCCACTAGGGCATCTGAAAAACCAAAGAATTTTTTTAATTTCGATGCCGACAACATCATTCTTTCAACCAATGCAACGAGTACATTGCTTCAAAGAGGGGCAAAATGTAGACATCCAAAAATAACATTATACATACCGCTTTAACTAACATCATGCATTCAGTTCTTCTACTAATCAATTAAAGCAATTTATTGATTTAATCCTAAGGTTCATCAAGCTTAATTAAATAAATCAAATTATTTAATTAAGTTCCTAAGGTTCTTCTTATTTGATTTAATAAATCAAACTGATTTAAAATCAAATATCAAATCCCTAAAATCCCCTAAGTTAATTAATCTAAATTAATTAACTTCTAATCATGATTAGCATTCTCTAGCTTTTGACTCAACTAGAGTCAAATCTAAACTCCTAACTAACCCACCCACTTGCATCAATAAATCAATTTATTGATTTATTAAAAAGAGTTATTTTCCCTCAATAACTCTCATCTTTGACTTTTTTGAACAAAGATTATTCCCCCCAAAACCCTCAACAACATGCATTTATTGACATTTTTCAAATTTGAATGGGCACATTGGCCAAAACTTGCACAAGCTTTGACCAATCCCATTATGACAAGTGTCTCTATCCTATTGGATGGGATTTAGTCCCACATTGCCTAATTTTGGCCTCTCTTCTATCAACTTTTCCTATAAATGCAAGCCATCTTCTCTCATTTCAACAACACAATCTGAAGGCATCTAAACTATAGGCAACTTGAGCTCATAGCAACTCATTGTCTATCTCATTTGACTTAGAAAGGGATTGGGAAAGGGCTCTCTCACATCTTCATGGAGGGCACCAATCCATCATAGAATAGAATAGGTTGTATTTCCTTTTCTCCATGCATGTTTGATCTAGTTTTAGCATTTTATTTGGAGAAATGAACCATGTTATTCTATGAGGATGACTGAATCTGCACAATCAATGTGTAAGATTTCACCATCCTACAAAATGACCTACCATATAGATGCACATAGATAACTACAACAATAAACCAACGGCCAAAAAATTATAAACCCTAACCATGTTTTTTGATGAAAGAAAGAAGATTTAACTTCAATCTCTCCATAAACAAAAGATGAAAAAAGATAACTAAAACAATAAACCAAGGTCAAAAAAATAATTGCAATGTCAATTGCATGTTAAAATCAATGCTTGCAAACATAGAGAAATACATATACACATATATATATATATTGAACACAAATAGAGTAATTGTATGAGAGGTATTATAATTGGCACCAAATATTATAGACAAGAAAATGAGAAATATTCGAAAAACAATAGAATAATTCATGACAACAAGCTTCAAACAGATAAGGGTGTATATATATACATATGAGTGTGTGTGTGTGTGTGTGTGCAATATATGATATCCATGCATGCATGGATGCTTAAATTCACTAGAGCACAATAAACATAGTTTATTCTACACATTACATTTTTTGATGTCTCTACAGTAAAATTTTCAGCTTATGATGAAAATTATGCATAGGTACTTATTTATCAACATATTTATCAGAAACATGTTGGAGATAAAATTAGTTTAGTGGGTGGTAACTGTTATTCTTTCTAATAACTATTTTATTTGTTCAATTTATTTGTTTGAAGTCCCTATCAAGATTTTTGTTTGTTAGACTGTGAGTAGATCTATACAAGATATTGCAAGTCATTGCCTTTACCATACACACTTCTTGTAGATATTATTGATAAAAGGGAAATTATATTCGATTCCCTTAAACATAGAGAGATACATACACACACACACACACATATATATATATCTGGTAGGCTATTTATATACATATATATCCAATAGGTTATTTTTTTTAAAGTTTCCACCAAAATTTTTGTAAGCTGAGGTGTGAATTGCATTTGTCGGCATCAGAGGTAGCCCACCTCATGGCGAGTTGGCTATTTTTTTAAATGGGCAGCACTGAGGCTGCTAATTATGTGGGTTGGCAGTTGTGGAATTGGTGTGCTCGATACGTGAAAGCTGAATGGCAAGTGTTTATGTATTGAAATGCCCCTTTCGTATTTGGAAATATGCATATAGGCATAAATATATCCATATGTATAGACCAAAACAACTATGCCTTATTCGCAATGAAATATCAATCTATATATACACATGTATGTCTAAACAGTTGTGTATGATATCTTTATTTTTATTTATGTAGATTTTAATATAAGAATAGTTAAAAATAGTATAAATTTTTAGAAATTTGAAAGCCAAAAAATAGTTGACATAAGAGGAAGGATAAAATAAGGAATACCAATATGTTATATGGTATTTTGTTTTTGATAATAGATTGTTTGTTATTGTGATTTTATGTTTAATGTGGGTTGATGGTGATCTACCAGCTTCTTGTGGTGCTGATGTGGTTCCCTAATATTTATTTTGCAGTTTTCTTGATTTTGGGTGATATTTAGTGATAAATAATGTAGTTTGAATTTAGAACTGAGAAGGTAACTCTTACATAGATTGCTTTTCCTCAATTAATATCTTTCATCATGTTTTTTCCCATTGTTTCCTAGAAGTTCCTTGTGACAAATTGTTCATTGCGATGGTTTACCTCTTGGAGATTTCAAAATATTGTAGACTCCTATGAACTACAAACATAGTGTTGATCTGTGCCTTTCATGTGGTTTTTATATGCTTTGTTTGTGTATGCTTCCGTACCTCTACTAATGTTCTACTTAATGTAGGTTGTTGGCCATCTCTTCTTTACCTTTCAGTCTTCGGTGCTTTTGTAACAATTGTTTTACAATTTCTCCATTTCTCGGTAATATTTAGTGCCACACAATCTAGCTCCAACTTTGAATTGACAAGCCAACTATTAAATAGATTTCTTGTGTTTTATTAATATGTTCCATAATTTTGTTTTGCGCACTTACCCATAACGAACTGTTTATTTTTTGTAGTTCACTTGTTCTATTCTGTATGTTTCAATATATTTTGTTTAGCATGATGCTTTATAATTTTCTTATTCCACATGGCAATCATGTTGATTGCATGTTGTTTATATCTATACTTTACCACGCCCATCCAAAAAAAATGTCCATAGCTACCAAGTATAGAATGTTCGTATATCAATAACCCAATCTCATTTTTGATCCCTCTCACGCACGTATGCTTTAATACTTTTCTATAGGGAAACATTGAACACTATTTCTACTTCCTTCCATGTCATCGTCCAACAATACCAACATGCATTGCCCCTTCTACGAGGACACACTTGCCATCCAATGTTATTTCTGACCTTCCCCTTGTGTATACTTTCATACTTTTCCATAGCTCAGCATTGGACACTGCATTTAGTTACTCTCATTTCCCCGTAGAACACCATGGATATGCATGGACCTTTGCATGGGTATTTACCTCCGATTCATAGCTGTAGGCTTGAGCTTGATGTACAAATTCTTTATGAAACAATTGATGTGATTAAGGAGTTGGGTGTCAAGAGTGTGTAATGTGTCATGAAGCCTTTGTGAATCAAGCTCATGCTATGTAATTGATAAACATGACACTATTTCCCCTAGCTGAGTATGTTGCTTTTGTAGATAGAGATTCAAAAAATTGTAATTATGGGTTATACAATTCACTGGTTGAATAACTGTGTAATGTGTATTGCAATGGAGATTGCAAGAATGAAGAAAAGAGGAGCTGGTTTTCCCTACAAAGCATGCAATCAGGTGCTATGAAATTTGTGGTGTTTGTGATGACTTTATAATTCATGAAATTTTCAAACAAATTATATGAATGCTATTTGCTACAAATTTTATATCATTTTTGGCTGCATGTTTTGCAAGGGAAGAGTGTTTTGGTGTGTGTGCGTTGCACTTACCTGCTTGATGATTGTGTGAATTACATAGCCCGTTTTGTTCGACCATCTTGATTTTGTTGTGCACTGGGTTGAGTGGAGGTAAATGCAATATTGAATATTTCAATTTTAGCATGTATATTGTTTTGATTGTACTGTGAAAATGACCCACTGTGAGGTTGGTTGGATAGAAAACTATTGAAAATTGGAGGAAGTTATAAGTGTTGTGCTCGAAATCCAGCAACATTTGGCCTCTTATTGTTGCTATAAGTTGTGTTGCAATCTCTTTTTCTCTGTTCCATACACATCTTACAAACAAGAGACATTTTGATAGATTGAAATAAAAAAATTCTTTCGTTGTAAGCATAAACAAGGTTTGTTTTATAAAATTATATTTTATTAAGTTTTACATTCTTCTAGATTTTCCTCATGCATGTGTTGGATACATTCCAGTGGATATCAAAATCAGGTATGTTTTTCAAGTTATTTGTGTGCAATTTATGCTTTGAAGCAATTACTTTCATATTCCTTCCATGTCTTCCTTTTAATGATATCTGGCTATTTCATCGACAAAATTGGAAATTATGTAGATTGCTTGTGTTTTATCAATATCCACTTTCCCATAAGAAACTATTGATTATTGTAGTTTATCTGTTCTATTCTACATGTTCTTAAGTTTTAATTATTGTGTCTTTCCTTTTTAATGTTACTATGGGATGCTAAGACTTTTTTTTTGCAAATATAAAAGAAATTTATTACTTATGTTTACATATATATATATTCATACATTCATTGAGGTTGCCCAAGTCTCAACATGAGGTATACCTGCATCTTGTTTATGTCATCTCTTTTGTTTCAGATACATTGCATATTATCATTTATAAACTATACAACTGTTTATATTTCTTAATTTACATGTTATCTATGAATTACACATGTTTCCTGTACTAAACTTTAAATCCTCTTTTTGATTGACTATATATGATTGAAACCATTTTAGATTGCAAACATTCTCAACTATAGTTGTACATCTCCAGAATACTAAATAGCTTTTTCATTACATGTTTAGGATGGTGTACAAGCTGTAACTACATTCTATTTATATAGAAGGTAAGGTTGTATGTCCTTTATTTCATGTGTTTCTTGATGAATACATGTCTAATTCTTTGTCTTAAATCATACAACTATATATTTTTAAAAAAAAAGTATAATGTTGATTTCAACAAAAGAAAAATCATACGTTAAGGAAATGAGATTTCTAGAACCTATAATTCTTAAGATTTTTTATTTTTGGATATTTGATTGTGTTTGAGTTTTAGGTGCCCAAACATTAGCTTCACGATTGATCATAGTGGTGGTGAATGTATGTTCTTGCTCAGGGGTTTGATGGTAGCCCATGAGACTGCATGACCCAATTTGGCAGGGTGGACAATAGGACTTATTTTCTTTTGTTCATACTACATCCAGTTGCACCTAGGAGGTATGCCTACATCTTATTTAACACTTTTTTTTCGCAAATATGAAGATAATTTATTCCTTTCTTTGCATATTTATATTCACATATTTATTGAGCTCCCCTACTTTTGATTTTAATATGGTCCCATCTCTCATAGGTGCCCAAACATTAGCTTCATCATTGATCATAGTGGTAGGCAATGCATGTTCTTGCTCGGGGGTTTGGTGATAGCGCATGAGGCTACATGACCCAATATGGAAGGGTGGTGAGAAAACCTTCTTTCCTTTTGTTCATACTATATCAAGGTCAACCTAGGAGGTATGCCTGCATGTTATCTAAGACCTTTTTCTAGGAAATACAAAAATAATTTATTCCTATGTTTCCATATATATATTTGCGCATTCATTCATCTCCTATGCTTTTTATTTTAATATGGTGGCCACATTGTTTTCACTCCGCTAACAAAGAGTAATTCTATAATAGGATTTGGATTATCTCACATTCAATATTATAGAGGAATAAAGGGATTGTAACAAAACTATTAGTAAAACATACATACATATATTTATGCATATATACATATATAGAGACATGTATATATATATTTGTATATACATATAATATATATGTGTGTGTGTGTGTGTGTGTGTGTGTGTGTGTGTGTGTGTGTGTGTGTGTGTGTGTTTGTTTGTGTGTGTGTGTGTGTGTATCTGCATGACTCATAGGTTTTGGTGAACAACTATTTGGAAACCCTCCAATCTAGTATAAATAGAGGCGAAGCAAACAATTTTTACAATAGTCTTTTATCAAACCAATACCATTGTGATGGCAGGAAAAAAAATATATCATGACATAGTTCTTAACAACCAATCTATGTAATAGTTGGTTTTTGAATTCAACATTCAAGCTACATTATTTGGTAGAAAAATTCCTTTTACAGTTTTCCTATTTGTCTATAATATTTACTCCCAAGTAATGTAGCTTGAATTTTGAATTGACAATTGAACTATTACATAGATTGCTTGTGTTCTATCAATATGTTCCATGGTATATTCTTGTCCTCATCTATTTTAAGCTTTATGAAAGAAACTGTTGATTCTAACAGTTCGCTTCCTGTTCCTTGAATTTTCAATCTGTACAGGGCTACTCCTGATAAAAATGGCCCTTGTAGGTGATTCACAAACTTGACAATCTCAATCCTTCATTTTTTTATGAACAATGTAAGTCTTCAATGGGAATAGAATATCAGGGGAAAAACATTGAAAAAAGAAAAGGGCAATAACATGTATAGAATTGTATGAAACTGTAGACAAGTAAAATAGACATCCGCTCTAATTAACATTGAATTCTTCTATTAATCAATTAAAACAATTTATTCATTAATTCCCTAGCCTCATCGTATTTAATTAAATAAATTAAATTATTTAATTAAGTCCTTAAGTTCTTATTTGATTCAATAAATCAAAACAATTTAAATCAAATATCAAAACCCCTAAAATCCTCCAAGTTAATTAATTTTAATTAATTAACCTCTAATCATAATCACCCATTCTCTAGCTTTTGACTCAGCTTGAGTCAAATCTAAACTCTTAACTAACCCACCCACTTGCACAAATAAATCATTTCTTTGATTTATTATACCTTCTAATTTCCCTCAACATGGCATAATATAGAATATTCATTCAATTTGAATCTCCCTCTCAAATGACTTGTCCATCCAATAGAGCATTAAATACTCTTACACATCTCTTACATGTCTCTTACACAAGCCAACTTGGCATTAACTCTCTTCTTTCATCCCCCCTAAACATGTCACTTCATCAAATTCAAATTTCAAATCTCCCCCTCTTTGGGACATTGACCAAAACTTGCACAACCATGGCCCATTCACATGGTGACAAGTGGCATGAATCTATTGGTTGAGGATTAGTCCCACATTCCTCAACTTTGCCTCTTCTCTCTTCAACCTCACCTACAAATTAAAGGGGTTTTCTCCTTCATTTGCATCTACAATTTGGGAATTTTTACTATAGGCAACTTGAGTTCATTTTGCATCTCTTTGTCTATAATCATCACTCGAGCTTATCAAGGATTGGGAAAGGGCTCCTTCACATACCAAACGTATACCAATCCAATATGGGATAGGAACGATTCATGTTTTTGTATTGTTTTCATTAGTTGCATTGTCTAACATGATTCTATATTTCATAGGGATGTTGAGTTTGTTGATTTAAACTAACTTATGCTAACAACATGAAATGGTTTAAGTCTCTCTTGTAGATTTCATCATCCACATTATTAATCAAAGTATACTTTCCCACACTATGGCATTCAATATTCTATTTACTTCATACGTCTACATTCCCTTCCTAGATACATTTATATGAACAAAACCCCAGGGTGCAATATCCCCCACGTGAACAAACACTTGCCATTCAACTTTTGAGTACTGGATCCACTAGCGCACCCACTGCCCACACAACAACACTGAATATTGTGTTTGCTTCACTTGCCCACATTTTCTTTGCTCGCCCACCCCATGTAGTGACAACATAATGCATAAACACTCCTACGAGAAAAAACTTCCCATTACCCTTCCGCTTATCAAGGATACCAACTTCACCACCACCAACCCATGTAATATTGACCACAATTTTTTTAAAAAAAAATCGTCCAACCCATCGCATGTTGTATGTCTTGTATTAGTATTTTTCATGGTTTTATTTTTTTAAATGAACTATTTGAATTATGTGATAAGAAAGTGTTCTTCATGATATTATTTTACTCAGCTCCCCATACCAAGTTGCTCATTATGTTGGTTTTCCTTTTCTACACTCCATATTTTAAAGTTGTGTTGCATCTGTTAAAGCCGTTTTAGTTCTAACAATGTACCATTTTGTAATAAAGATGGAATTTTTGGCATAGCCACCTAAAATCCAAGTTGCATTTTGATACAATAAAGGGCGTGCAATACAACACACATTAGTATATTACATATTAAAAATAGCATAAAAGACGAGGGAATATAAATGACCAACATTAAATAAACCTGGGCAGTTTGTTTCATGGATCTTTAAGTAGATCAGGGGAAAAAAATATCATGAAACATATTGATGCAAGATTCAAGCTATCTTCTTTGTTAATATATATTGAAAAAAAAATATATAAATTGTATAAGAGGTGTAAGAATAAAAATTATTTGGTACAAGTTGTACATGGTTTTTTTACATAAATGATTAAAGAAAGAAGATTTAATTGTAATCACTCCATAAATGGTTGTAATAGGTAAAATATAGAAACATATAACAAGAAGACATGAACAATAAATTAATCATCTATGCAAAATACTCATGAAAAAAGACTTGTAGATTGTGAAGAACAACACTTTTCAATGTAGCATAGAATGGTTTCGACAATACCACAATAGCCTTCTATGAACCCCAATCCTAGACCTACACAAATATAGCAAACAAACACACTATTAGATCCAAATGCAAATTAGAACTAAGATTCCCCATGAAATTCATCTACAATGCTCAAAATAGGAAGAAATGAAGAATAAAACATCAAAAGCAATTGAAATCCTATTTAAACATGCAAACACTCAATCCCATGGGGGAGTTGGTGCCAATTTTGTGTAGAAATTGGCCCTTTCCCAACTCCTTAGTGTGGTTTGATGATTTTGATGAAGATTGATCCACTTGATGTTGAAGAACAATGTGAATCCTTGATAAAATCTGCAATAATCTAGCTATGATAATAGAAAATGCTTATGGAAATGGATGAAATTGCTCTAAATATGAAGATAATAACTTTGCTCTCGATTGTGGATATGAAATGAGAAGAAAATACCTCTTATTTATAGATGATATTGAGAGAAGAAGAGGAAAAATGGATGAATGTGGGACTAATCTTCAACCAATGGCCAAATGCCACTTGTCAAGATGTGAGAGGATGAAGGGTGAGCACCTTTTGGTCATTGTGCATGATAAATGCAATTAGGTGAGTTTAAAATTTGAAAAATAGCATTAAATGCATATGGTTGAGAGATTTGGGGGGGAATTTGTTTGGACAAGAAAGTCAAACAAATGGAATTAATGAGGGAATAATCCTTCGGAATATGCCTTGTGAGCGAAAATAGAGATTTAATAAATCAAAATAAATGATTTATTGTGCAAGTTGCATTATCTAGAGGATGTGACATGGATTAGAATTAGTTTTAATTAGGGTTTGATTAATTTAAAAGGAGATTAGTTGATTTGACCATTTTGACTTAGACTTTTGGATTGAAATAAATCAAAATGAGAAGAAAATGATTTGAACTTTAATTAAATAAAGATTTTGATTTATTTAACTAAAGGGGATGATGTTAGATAAAATCAAATAAATGTCAATTTATTTAATTTAATACAATGACCTTAGAGATTTAATGAATTTTTTAATTAAAGAGATTGCCTTAGGAGACTAATTAAATAAAATTGATTTATTTAATTGAAGAGGAACGTTAGGATTTGATTAAATAAAATTTATTTATTTAATGAAAGAGGTATGTGAGGATTAAATAAAGTTAATTTATTTAATTAAAGGAGGAATTAATCGAATAAATTTATTTATTTGAGTAACAGATGAATTTGATGTTAATTAGTTAGATTT
>VCHN02001354.1:0-23061 GCA_007115665.2 Sequoiadendron giganteum
TTTAAGAATGGTATGGCCTCTGGAAATTTGTACAGCCTCAATACAAACACCAAAAGCATCAAAAGCTATTCAAATCTCACTAAACTGAAACTCGATCATTGGAAACAATAAAGCATTATATTGAGAAATCAAAACACATAAAAAATCTTCATTCTCAATAGCAAACTGGAAAATAAACTCAATATTCAGCACAATGGTGATTCCAAAGTGAAACCACACAGCCAATTAGGAGGTTTTTTGTCCCCAAAACTGGATTACCCAAGGGTTTTTGTCCTTAAGTAAATAGAAGAACAAGGTTCATTCTCATAACAAACAATGAAAATTCAATAGTAGCCCTTCTTCTTGTTGATGTTATAGCAGCTATGGTCTGCACTTCATCGCACGAATTCCAAGAAGAAAGCAAATTAAATGTATAGCCATTCGGCTATTTAATTTATAGCAAACAATAAACATAAAAGAATAAAGGGCCGACTCTTTTGTTTCACATTTACCTATTATTGTTTGAGCCGACCTCATGTTGTATTTTATCTTTTATTATGTTCTCTAAAGAGGCTGACCGAAGTGAAGAGGCACCTTGTGTTGTATAAATACAAGGTCAGTTTGTCATTGTTACAAATTTGATATTCAAGCAAGTTCGCATTATTCTTCAAGAGCAGAATTCGCATTCTTAGCAGCAGTCCGATTTCAAGGAAGAATATGTTCATTTGTATCTTGTGCATCTAGGAGAGGTGCGACTGTTATTGTATACATTATTGGCCATTGCTGGGCCTGAGTTGTAAGCAGAGTTCTGCCATTGTTCTATATATATAAGCGATATATATTTGCTGGGTTTTTCTCCCTCAAGAGGAGGGTTTTCCCAAGGTATCTTTGTGTGTTCATTGTCTTATATGTTGCAATTATATTAAGTGTTTTTTATTGTTCAATCTGATCTATGAAAAACTAACATGGTATCAGAGCGGGTGTGAAAAAGATCGTGATCAGATTTAAGTTTGCAGCACTCAAATCTTTTTCAGTCTATCTCCTATTTCAAAAATTCAAGATGGTGAATGGTCTGAAAATCGAGGATAGACTCGAAGGGATTTCGAACTACACATCATGGAGGTTCAGGATCATGCTCACATTGGAAGAGAATGATTTGGCTGAGTTTGTGAAATCAAAAGTTCCTGAACCTGAGGAGGAAGAAGAGAAATTGCAGTGGAGGAAGAAAGACACTAGGGCAAAGAAAGTGTTGGTTGATTCCGTCAAGGATCATGTTGTATCGATTGTCTTCAAGTTGGATACAGCAAGAGAGATGTTTGCAACCTTGGAAGAGATGTACGAAATCAACAACACTAGTCGAGATCTTGCACTGAAGCAACAACTTCATCATGTGAAAATGTCGAAAGGAGAATCTGTTATTACATACTTCATGAGGATTTCAGAGATAAGAGATCAGCTCTCCACAATTGGTCACACGATTGACGACAAAGACCTAACTATGCTTGCTCTCAATGGTCTTCCGTTTTCATGGGAGGCATTCATTCAAGGAATCAGTGCAAGATCTAAACTTCCCAAGTTTGATCGATTGAGGATTGATTGCATTCAAGAAGAGTCGAGACTAACGGCAAGGGGAATTGGTCAAAGTTCAAAGAATGAAGAAATACAAGTTCTTGCCTCTCATTCATCGAACAAAGGAAAAGGCTTTAAGAAAGGGTTCTTCAAAAGGAATCGAGAAAATGGAAATGATAGTGCTCCTACCTTCAAAAGGAAACGAGACATGTCCAAGATTTAGTGTTTCCGCTGTGATAAGTATGGCCACTTTGCGAAGGAGTGTCCTCAAAGACCTAAGCATCAAGTTGCCACTGCAGATGTTGAAGAAGTCGCTCCACAGAAGGACTCCAGTGATTATCTGTTCTATTCAGCCTTGTCAAGCAATGTTTCTACCGACACCAACACTTGGCTGATTGATAGTGGTGCTTCTAGGCACATCACCGGTTTCAGGAGTCACCTTTCAAATTTAGTGGAGAGCAACTCTAGTGATCAAGTCGTTATTGGAGACGATGCTAGATATTCTGTAAAAGGAATTGGAAACTCCACTCTTCACTTGGATTCCGGGATTTCATTAGAGTTGAATGATGTACTGTTCGTTCCAAGGATGAAGAGGAACCTTGTCTCAATTTCAGCATTGGAAGACAAGGGTTATCAAGTTGCCTTCTCTAAAGGCAAAGTTCTTACATGGGCAAAGAACTCTAGCTTCAAAACTGCTCAAGTGATTGGAGTCAGACATGAATGTCTTTACAGGCTATGCACTCGTCCTCTTCAAGCGCTTGTGCATGACAGCTCCGACATGTGCGATCTTTGGCATCGAAGATTGGTTCACATTCACTTTCGTGCTCTACCTATCATGGAGAAGATGGTCACTGGTCTTCCAAAATTCAATCAAGAACACGAAGGTACATGCAAGGGATGCGCCCTAGGCAAGAACACAAAAGGTACGTTTCATTCTAGTGAAAGTAGATCTAAATGTATTCTTGATCTCATTCATTCTGATTTGTGTGGTCCAATGTCTATTGCATCATCTAGTGGTTTCTTGTATTATATTATTTTTATTGATGATTACTTTAGAAAGACTTGGATTTATTTTTTGAGATCTAAAGAATCTGAAGAAGTATTTGAAAGATTCAAAGAATTCAAGGCACAGGTTGAAAACCTGTCTGGGAAAAGGATCAAGGTATTGAGATCCGATAATGGTGGAGAATACACCTCTGGCACATTTTGAGATTTCTGTATTAAAGCAGGGATTAAGAGGGAGTTCAATGTTCCCTATAATCCACAACAAAATGGTATTGCTGAAAGAAAGAATAGGTCTATTGTGGAAGCAGTGAAAGCTATGATCCATGATCAAGATCTGCAAATCTCTCTTTGGGCTGAAGCATCAAGGACAACCGTCTATGTTCAAAACAGGAGTCCCCACAGGATCTTAGAGAATAAAACTCCTGAAGAAGCATTCTCAGGCGTGAAACCTGCAGTTAGTCATTTGAGGATCTTTGGCTGTCCAGTCTATATTCATAGTCCAAAGGAAAAGAGAACAAAGCTGGAACCTTCTGGAAAGAAAGGAATTCTTGTAGGATACATTGAGACATCAAAAGCTTACAGGATATACATAGCAGGACAAAAGTCTATTGAGATTAGCAGAGATGTCACATTTGAGGAAGATGTTGCTTTCAGAAAGTCCAAGGGCACTCCTATGGAGATTGATGAAGAAGAACCTCCTCAAGATATGGAAGTTGACAATATTCCAGAGAACCTGAAGGAGGCTTCAGAACCTAAAGAAGATGTTGATCCAGTTGAACCCTTGGATCTTACTGATGGGCCTCTAGATATTGTGATTGGAAAGAAAAGACCTCTTTGGGCTTGCAGGACAATGCAGGAGGCAGAAAGTTTTGCAACCCCAAGAGGAGCTTTCAGAGAAAGCAAGAGACCTCACAAGTTCTCTAGTTATGTTGCCTTGATGAGTCGGATTATTGAATCAGAGCCTTCAAGTGTCGAAGAAGCTTCTAGTCAACAAGTATGGAAAGATGCCATGTCTGAGGAATATCAATCCATACTTAAGAACGATGTTTGGGATATAGTTCCTAGACCCAAAGGCAAATCTGTGGTGTCTTCTAAATGGCTCTTCAAGATCAAGCATGCAGCTGATGGGAGCATTGAGAAGCACAAGGCAAGATTCATGGCTAGAGGGTTTTCACAAAAAGAGGGAGTTGACTATGAAGAAACCTTTGCTCTTGTGGCTCGATATACATCTGTCAGAACCATCATTGCTATTGCTGCATCTAGAGGATGGAAGATTCACCAAATGGATGTAAAGACAACTTTTCTAAATGGTGTAATAGAAGAAGAGGTTTATATTGAGCAACCCGAAGGATTTGAAGTATATGGGAAGGAGTCTCATGTTTGCAAGCTAAAGAAGGCCTTGTATGGTCTTAAGCAAGCTCCTCGTGCTTGGTACGAAAGGATTGATTAGTATCTTTCAAGCCTGGGGTTCTCAAAGAATGATGCAGATTCCAACCTCTACTTCAAAGTGGTAAATGGTGAAGCATTGATTTTGATTTTATATGTTGATGATTTGATTATCACTGGTGAGGAACATCTAATTCTAAAATGCAAGAAGGAATTAGCCTCAGAGTTTGAGGTGAAGAATCTAGGTCTCATGCATTACTTTCTTGGCTTAGAAGTTTGGCAAAAGCCAGATGAGATGATTCTAAGTCAAGGCAAGTATACTGTTGACATTCTCAAAAGGTTTGGTATGATTGACTGCAAACCTATGTCTACACCCATGGAGACTAACCTAGATAAGTTGAAAGAGGCTGCAGCTAGTTCAGAACCAGTGGATTCTACGATGTATAGATAGTTGATTGGTTCATTGATGTATCTAGTTAACACTAGACCTGACATCTGCTATGCAGTGAGTGCACATAGCCAGTTTATGTGTGAACCAAGGCAAATACATCTTGTAGCGGCTAAACATATCCTGAGATATTTATGTGGCACAATTGGATATGGGTTGAGATATTCTTCAGGTGTGGATTTGGAGCTGCATGGTTTTACTGATTCTGATTGGGCAGGATGTGTCTCAGATTGGAAGAGTACTTTTGGTTGTTGCTTCAGTTTGGGGACTGCTATGATTTCTTGGTGTAGCAGGAAACGGTCTTCAGTGGCCTTGAGTACAACTGAGGCAGAATATATTGCAGCTTGTGTGGCAGCTCGTGAGGCAGTGTGGCTTCGTAAGCTCCTTGCAGGATTGTTTGGACAGTCAATTGAGCCTACTATTATACATTGTGATAATCAAAGTTGTGTAAAGCTTTCTGTCAATCCCGTGTTTCATGACAGAACAAAACATGTTGAGATCAAGTACCACTATATTAGAGATATGGTACAAAGGAAAGCTATACAATTGAGGTATATCAGCACTGAAGAGCAAACGACAGACATTCTCACCAAGCCTCTCGCCAGGATTAAGTTTGTGTACTTCTGAGAGAAACTTGGTATGGTGGAGAATGCAGCCTTAACTGAGAAAGAGTCTCAGTATCAGTGATCCTTAATTGTTAATGCAACTCTCTATTTGAGAGAGAGTTGAGGTGCAAGCCCTTGTTAATGCAATTCTCTATTGAGAGAGAGTTGAGGTGCAAGCCCTTGATAATGCAATTCTCTATTGAGAGAGATTTGAGGTGAAAGCCCTTGTTTCCACCCTCTGGGAGAGCCATGGTGGATGTCATGTGTGTGACTCCATGACAACATCACGTGAGGGAATCCGTGATGATTTTATTTGTGCTTGTGTATCACCCTCTGGGAGAGCCATGGTGAAAGTCACATTGAGGTGACAACATCACATTAAGTGATGAGCATTTGTTCTTACCATCTGTGGAGGTAGCCACAATGGTTGATATCACAATGAGGTGATATTCTTTGTTTTCATTCTGATATGATGTGTCTTGTGTAGGTGGAAGTTCATCCCTAGCTGAGAGGGAGTGTTGATGTTATCGCAGCTATGGTCTGCACTTCATCGCACGAATTCCAAGAAGAAAGCAAATTAAATGTATAGCCATTCCGCTATTTAATTTATAGCAAACAATAAACATAAAAGAATAAAGGGCTGACTCTTTTGTTTCACATTTACCTATTATTGTTTGAGCTGACCTCATGTTGTATTTTATCTTTTATTATGTTCTCTAAAGAGGCCGACCTAAGTGAAGAGGCACCTTGTGTTATATAAATACAAGGTCAGTTTGTCATTGTTACAAATTCGATATTCAAGCAAGTTCGCATTATTCTTCAAGAGCAGAATTCGCATTCTTAGCAGCAGTCCGATTTCAAGGAAGATGTTCATTTGTATCTTGTGCATCTAGGAGAGGTGCGACTGTTATTGTATACATTATTGGCCATTGCTGGGCCTGAGTTGTAAGCAGATTTCTGCCATTGTTCTATATATATAAGCAATATATATTTGCTGGGTTTTTCTCCCTCAAGAGGAGGGTTTTCCCAGGGTATCTTTGTGTGTTCATTGTCTTATATGTTGCAATTATATTAAGTGTTTTTTATTGTTCAATCTGATCTATGAGAAACTAACACTTCTGAAGACCCAACCTTCTTTTATAACTTTTTCAGAGCTATTTTTGGAAAAAAAGCTTTTTTCTTTTTCATTGTTTTTTTTGAAAGAATGTTTTTTGGGTTTTTTTCTCTGAAAAAATGCTTTTGTTTTTTTCAAAAAAGCATTTTCCTTAATAAAATAATATGAAGTGTCTTTATGACCACTTTTTAGCACCTTGATTCTAGCAACACTTTATCTACACTCTTAAAACACCTTTTTAAATAATTAAATGTAAGTTGTCAATTAAAATATTGATCAATGGTACCCTTTTTTGACAACTTAATTTAATTATTAATTTATAATCCCTTTACCAATAGCCAAAGCCTATGGGAAAAAACTTAAGAAAATAGGCTAAGGGTCACTAGTGGCTTACTTTCGACAAGGGATATTATAGTCTCAAAGGTCATTCTCTAGCTTCTAGGTATCTTTGGATTCCTTGAATTTAGTTGTCTGAATTTTCCATGATATATTGAAATAAATAGAGAGGATGACAACATCTTGCTATGATATAATGAAAAAATATCTACCCCCATATTTCCAATTAAATGAGTAAAAAATATTATATACTGCTATCATAAGTTATAATCTGTCAATTTGGTTCATGCTACATTATAAAATTGAACCTATGTTCTATAAATTTTTTAGGATGGGGATGGTAGGGGATAGTGTGACATGTTTTGGAGAGGACATTGCAAGAGGCTTTTGGGATGGCAGCTGTGTTTCCAATTAAATAATTAACAATCCTTATGTACCACTATCGTAAGTTATTGTCTATTTAGGTTGTGTTACATTATAAAAATCAACAAATTATGCTTCATGACATTTTAGGATGGGGATGGTTGAGGTCAGCTGGATGCATTATGGAGATGATATTGCAAGAGATTTTAAGTGTGTGTGAGCATGTGCATGTGCAAGAATTTTTTGGTGTGTGTGCATGTGTGTAATCCAAATTGATTGTGGTAATTGTGAGTTGCAAATAAATGGGTGGAATAAATATACGGAGGGTTAGGGCTTGATAATGTGGTGGACCTTGTGAGTCCCCACCTATTTTTTTTCTTCAAAAAATTATGAAATCTGTTTCTTTTTTTACTTGCAGAAAAGGCCAGTCAAGGGATGTCATAGATACCCTTGATTGCCCTTGGGATGGCTAGACATCCCCAGGATGTAGAGTCTCATTAGGAGGCATTTTAGAGATGCATCCCTGAAATCCATGGGGATAGGGGATAGCTAGGTAGTGTCCCTTACCATCCCTGCATCTTGGGGATACCATAGGGAATTGGAATGCGAGGTTTGGGGGAAGGGAGATGTATCATGTAAGCCTGAAATATATTTGAGTCATAGATAGTATGCCACAATGTGTTCAAGTGTAAAAGTAAAATTGTACAACCCAGACTTAAAATTACATAATCCTAATAAGATGGCATTGTCTAGAGATGCTTGAGGCAGGTCTATGAAAAGGGTGACACTGTGTGGGGCATTGTGTTTTGCTTATGGTACTTAATGCTTAACAGTTTATGATATGCTATGGTACATTATTTAATAATTTTCTTCCTTAAGTGGAAGAAGTGGTTTTATGTTTCATCTTCTGTAAATGTTTTTGTGTTTAGTGCACAATATTTAAAAGCATGTACTAAATTCATATAATCTCTTTTCAACATTGTGTTGCTATTGGGTATCAAATAATTTAATGACATGACAATTTTGGAGCAACAAATTTTTGATGCTTACAATTGTTTATGTCTAAAAAATGGGTGGGATTCTCTAAATCCATTTTCTAAAGTCTTGTTTCTTTCTTGACCATAACACGACCCTATTTCATCAGATATAAGAATTTCTAGCTCTAATTCCTTGATGCAGAGTAGGCCGCAAGGTATGGAGATCTTGATGATATGAAAGATCTGGCATCACAAGGAATTCTTCTTAGCTCACATGATTCTCAAGGCCGTACAGGTACTTTTTTCCTTTCATCTTTTGTCAAAATGGAGAATTCAGACATTCAGACAGGTGATAATCCTTGCTGTGCTCTTTTTTGTTCAAATTAGCTGATCTTAAAGTAAATAATACTCACATGACATATTTTATGATATGGGTGCACATAGGCTGTGGTAAAATGAGAGCAATTATTCAATTTAGAAGCTTTCAAGTTATTTTCTCACAAGATAAACTTTATATGCATGGAAATATCCTGCTCTTAACATTGAGTTGAAAGTCTTCTTGCAGGGCAGTTTTGGAAAGCAAAATGGAAAACCAAGAATGTAACTACTAGAACAGACTTAATTCATTTGGTTCACAAGTGCTTCATTGTAATAACCCCAACCCCCTGGGGGACCAAGATTATTAACCGATGCCCAAGTTTGACAATGATATTTGTCAAACTAACTTGTTGGTCTGAACTGAAAAGATTTGTCTTGTGTATGCAAAGTAAATAATCAAATGTCTGAACTCAATACCCATAGCTACTTCAAATCAATATCATTATTTCAAACACATTGCAAATACTAGACATGTTCAGGTATGAAGTCAAAGATCGAGATGTCTATATGTGATCTTTACGGATTGTATATTTTTCTTCAGATGTACAGGAATATCTGCATATAATATCTTTAAATCTGACCTGATAATGTCGATAACACTCAGAGGTGACCTTGTAATTAAACACGACTTCTTTGGGATGACAGCTACAGGTATTAGAAATCATAAATAGTTCCAAATGATAATCACACCTCTAATATTGGCCCGTGGCAGATAACAATTGTCTCCAGATTTTATAAAGATAAACATTCGGCTTCAGGAACATGGACATAACATTTATACCATTAAGCCTGCGACCAGCATATATAAGACAGCATATAGAAGACAATGAATATACACCCGGAGCCTGATATTGGGACATTGAAGATACTCCCGCAGACACAATAAATTGGCGGCTTATACTCCAGCGGCAATAACAAGCACATTATTTATATAACTTATTCCATACTTTGTTTGTTTCTGCAATACTCGATGCCTCCAAAACCCCAATATTGAACTTACGGTGTCCTCATTATCCCCTTATTGCGCCTCTCTTTGATGCTGTTAAATGATTCCAATGTATTATCGGGTTATTCAAGGATGGTCAAACCTTATTTGCTGAACTTATATTTGTCTTTATGCACTATTATTCACGGCACCTCCAGGTAATCCCGATATGGTTTGATGTTGGATTAAATGTGTGGCGATTACTTAGTGACTCATATAGGGTGTCGCATACAACTGGTGATCTCCTGATATGTTTCTCCAAATGGTGCGACTGGACTTAAAACTCCACAATTTGGCTTATGCTAAGTTTGTCTCCATCTCCATGTGAGCAGCCTGAGTGTCTCCTATACAATTTCCTGCAATACGGGTGGCTACATTAAACCGCAACTCCTTAGTTTGTCTTCTTTTGCAGTCTGAACACATCAAAATCGACCTCTTTGAAACCTTCTTGACCACCCTGAAATGCCTCTCATATTCCAACGCTGGTGATAAACAATATTTGATAACAAGCAGTCATAATTTTATACAAAATAGGCACACTGGGGTTTTCGTCCAGGCATGACCTTCAGCTCTAAGAGTTTGCGTTCTCAGACTTCACTATCAAAATCCAAACAATATTCAATCTTCCGTGACAATATTCAATCTGCCTGATAATCAATATATTCGCCAACTTTCAGTTTACCAAACTGGATTATTTCAATTAGGAACTTTATTAGTGACTGTATAAGTCACAATATAATTAATTAATTAAATAATTAATCAGTCTTAAAAGGTAAATAAAGACCATTAAATATTTAGTTAACTAATTCTAATTGCTTTCGGTTTCATGAAAAACGGGGGACATCACATTCATAGTTCTTAGTAGCCCACCCTCTTAAATATTCTATCACATCTTTCGCAAACTCTTCTTTGCCCTGTAAAGTGAATAACAACAATCTTATGGTTTCCACAATCCACAAAAAGATGTGTAGCTGTAATATTTAGGTGTTTTGCTACCATGCTAGAGAGATGGAATAAAATTTGTCAGACCAAGACAGATAATTTTTATTTCCAAAATATTACAAGCATTTGCATACTTATGCATGAACATGCAAGTATCTAAATCTAACTTTAATATATCTGTAATGTCTGCTAATTGGGAATGCCCTAAATTTGCCCCAAATCCTTAATTATTAAATAAACAAATGGGTTAAAGAATACCTTTCACCTGATTGAAGCCCTGCACACAAATTAGAAACCATTTACCACAATCACATTGATTAGCAGATTATAACCATTTACCACAATAATACTAATTAGCTGATTATCATAATTAAATATTAGTAAACTCATGGCCAAATTACTAATTCAATGACAAAGAATTTAATATCCTTGGAGGGCTCAACCATAGGAGAGCATGGGAGTGAATGTGACTTGATGGGGTGCCTAGGACCCTCTAGGCCCAAGAGCGGATATACCATTCCCCCTGGCCTCATGTGGCCCATGCCATCCATATGAGGTGGTCTACCTATGAGGCGTCCCCTTTCCGCTATCCCTCATCTTGCCAATCATTTCCCTCTATCTATGGTTTGACCTCTTGTGCTGATTCACTGTGATGGAGGGGTGAGATTACAATAGGTGCCCTGAAAACGCCATCTCTCCTAAGCCAAAAGTGTTGTACCCTTGGTACCCCCTTGGCCTCCTTGCGACTACTTGGTCCCCCATTTTGGGACTACTTGGTCCCCCATCTCGAGGTGGCATACCTAGGAGAGTGCCCCATCACTATTCCCCTCTTGTAATCTCAACCTCCTCTATCATGGCTAAAACATTCAAGACATATGGCAAACAAATATTAATCATATTTACTGATATAAGGAAACAATCATAACAACAATGCATCATTAGTACCTTGATCTTCTAATCAAACAATCACAATCACATATATTAAATTGTGCTATGAGTACATTATTGTAAATCAGATTTCATACCACCAATTCAAGAAATCAGACTGCTGTGCACATGCCAATTTATCAATTATTTCCAATTAGAGGGTGTAGACCTCTATTTCCTTTTATTTAATTTATTCCTGTAGATGATCGCTGGTTTGAATCTTCTTCTACCTTGAATGATTTCACCTTTTATACCACGATGGGGCGAATGGGTATGTCCCTTCATTAAGGCATGTCTTTTATTTGATTGCTTAACCAATCATGACCATTCATTAAAGGATAATTAATTTATATTAATAGTATCCTTTAATCGACTTTGCTTGAGGAGGTTCACTTGTGCATGTAGTTCGATTACTTCTTCCTGTCACTATTTGTGAGGGACGTCTTGCATTTACTTGTCATACTGCCATGTTTTGTTCCTTAAACTCTCAATCTAGCTTCTTAATAGTTTTCCATGCTTGATCGAATGGTTCATGAATAGCGATCTGATCTTGTCAACCTGTATTTAGGATTGCAATTTGCAGGGGCATGACAGTCCTCCCCACCCAAATTTGCTTGTCCTCAAGCAATTTTAGATTCGGATGATTAAATATGTCAGCTCCTTCCCATGTTGCATCTTCAGTAGGTAGACCTTTCCATTTGACAAGGTATTCCTCAACTGTTTTGTTTCTTATTCTTTTCTCTCACATATTAAGGATAGTCTCTGGTTCCAAGATTAGCTTGCCTTCAACATCAAGTGGTGGCAATTTCGAGCATGGGATGACATGTTGCCCCAACACCTTTTTAAGGCGAGATACATGAAATACATTGTGAATTTTGCTATTTATGGGGAGTTCCAACTTGTAAGCCACTTCTCTTATCTTCCTCAATATTTTATATGGTCCATAGAATTAGGGCTTAAGTTTTTCTACTCCACTGGCTTTGGGTGATGACTGTTTGTATGGTTGCAACCTCAAGAAGACCAAATCTCCAACCTCAAATGTCCGTTCAATTCTCTTCTTGTCTACATACACCTTTTGTTGGTTCCGCGCTTGGTGGAGATTGTCCTTAAGTGCATTCATGATATCCATATTTTGTTGTATTAAATCCCTAGCTCCCGACACACGACTCTCTGAAAGAATCAAGTCCGCGAAGGACGTTGCGGTGTATTCATATAATGCTTGGAAGGGGCTCATCCCTATAGACATATGATGGGTGGTATTATAGCAGTACTCCACCAAATGAAGCCACTTAATCCACACATTCTGCTGCCTTGTGACGTAATTCCTTAAATACCCTTCCAGCCATTTGTTAACGATCTGGGTTTGTCCATCGGTTTGCGGATGATAGATAGTGCTGGGAGTTAATTCTGTTCCGGCTAGTTTGAACAACTCCTACCAAAATAGACTAAGGAAACAATTGTCTTGGTCACTCACGATGTTCCGAGGTAGTCCATGTAGTTTGAAAACTTCTTTAAAGAAGACTTCGACCACTTGGGGGGCCCTAAACTCTGTTGACATCGCCATGAAGTGTGCATATTTGGTTAAGCGATCAACCACCACATAGATGCAATCTTTTCCTTGTACCTTAGGTTGCCCCGTTATGAAGTCCATAGATATGCTTTCCATTTCTGATTGGGTATGGGCAAGGGTTGAAGTAGTCCTACTAGATATGTATGTTCTTCTTTTCTTTGACATATCATGCATTCCCTAACATGTTTCAACACATCTCCTTTAAGGCCTTTCCATGAGAATTGTAAGATTTGGCTATGGAGATAGCCACCCAAGATCTAAAGGCCTATGGAAAGCACAAAATACTCAGAAGATCAACATGACAAGAATGAATTGTATTCCGATCAATGAATTCAAATAGAATCAATGTACAATGTAGTAGAGACCCCTTGGTTATATAGCCAAGGTGAGATACAAGATGTCATAGGATTATGACAAGTGTCTTAATCATATGACATGAGACAACTTATCACACTTACCTAGGTCACATGTGAAACAAGTCAAAAGATAAGATAACAACTAATGACAACTAACACCTTCTAGAAGGAATCTTAAGACCTAAGTAAACTTAACATGTGAATATGCTCCCTAAGTCCCTAGTAAGAGAATTAACTAGGTACAAGACATTTATTCACACCAACACCCCCCTTAAGTGCAACTTAGGGGGAAGATTATTATGCAAATGACTCAAAGATGGGTCTTGACTGCGAGGCCATGTTAGGCACCCATGTACATATGCAATGCAATCCCTCACAAACGGGGAAAGGGAGAAAACCTAGTGGGAAAAAACTTCCCCCCAAAAGAGAAACAAAAAAGAAACTTCTCTCAAAAAAGATGACAAAACCCCGAGTGAGGAAAAAGTCCCTCTAGAAGAGATAATGAAGAAGGTCAAGTGACCCCCCTTGAAGAAACATCCCGCACCCCCAAGAGAGCTCGCAAATGATGATATGTACTCTCAATGAAGGGTTTGGTGAAGATATCTGCAACTTGCTCTGCTGTAGGACAATATTGCAATGACCTGCTCCTATATCAGCTCCCTGATGTAGTGCATATGGATCTTGATGTGTTTGGTTAGCTGATGTTGAACCGGGTTCTTTGAGATCTGGATAGCACTCTGATTGTCACAATGGAGGACCGTGGGATGTGGAATGGTGAAGCCAAACTCAGTCAGAATATTCTGTAGCCAAATAGCCTCAGTAGCGACATTAATAACTCCTCGATACTTAGCCTTAGTATAAGAGAGAGCAATAGCATGATGCTTCTTACTCTGCCAACAAATGGGGCCAAAACCAAGGTGAAAGCTGTAGCCAAAAGTGGACTTACGATCATCAAGATCGCCAACCCAATCATTTCTGTATATCCAACCAAGTTGAGTCCTATACCTGTTGCATAGTGAATCCCATAATGTGATGTACCCTGTATGTAATGCAAGATGCATTTGGCAGCTTTCCAATGAACCTCATGTGGTTCCTACATGAAGCGTGAAACCATGCCAACCACAAAGGAAATATCAGGGGGTGTGTGAGTTAAGTAAATGAGGCTCCCAACAAGTTGGCGATACAAAGTGGCATCAACAAGTGGAGTGGAACACTTGGCCTCAAGTTTGACTCCAGACAGAAAGGGAGTAGATGCAGCCTTACAATTAGACATGTGGAACCGAGCTAGAAGGTCAAGAGCATACTTGGGTTGAGCAAGAGTGATCCCAGAAGAGGACTAAGTGATCTCAATCCCGAGAAAGTAATGCAAGAGGCCCAAGTTAGTCATAGAAAATATGTCGTGCAGAGAAGATTTGACCCTGCCAATGATGGATGATGAACTCCCTGTAATGATCAAGTCATCAACATAGAGAACAAGAAGCAAGTGAGAGTCATCCTGTCACAAAATATAGACATTCAAATTCGAGAGGCACCTAGAAAATCCTGTCGAGAGAAGAAAGGAGTCCATCTTGGCATACCAAGCCTGAGGGGCCTGTTTGAGGCCACAAAGAGACTTCTGCATTTTTCAAACCAAAGAAGAATCTTGAACAAATCCCTGTGGTTGCTCCATGTAAATTTCCGCAAGATCTCTGTGAAGAAATGCACTCTTCACATCCATCTGATGGACAACCCATCCATGAGCTATTGCAATTGCAAGAGTCAAGTGAATGGAGTTCATCTTAGCAACAGGGGCAAAGGTTTCCGTGTAATCAATGCCAGGAACTCGTGAGAAACCTTTAGCTACAAGTCATGCTTTGAACTTGTCAACCGTTCCATCTACTGCATATTTGGTCCGATAGATCCACTTACATCGAACTATTTTTCTCACCTTAGGAAGAGGAACTAAGTCCCATGTGTGATTCCTCATCAAGGAACTATACTCTTCCTCCATTGCTGAATCCCATTCAGGAATGCTTGATGCCTCCTTGAAGGATTGTGGATCTGAAGCAATAGCAATGTAGACATGTGGAAGATGTTCGTGTTGTGATTGAGTCCTTCGAGTGTTCATAGGATCCCCAACAAGATTGCTCGTTGACTCGAGAGTTTGTCGAGCCCAACGAGGTCGTGAAGATGATGGGGATGAAGGACGAGAATCTTGAACCTCAGAATGAGAACCCTGCGAAGGTGCAACCCTGGGAGTAGGAGGTGAAGTAGAATCATCTGAGTCACTATCATCTGAGTCCACTATGGAGGAAGGATGAGGAGGATTAGAGGTCAAGCTAGGAGAGCTTTCCTCAAAGTGAACACTCCTCTCAATGAAGAGCTCACGCGTCTCTGGATCCAAGAGTCAAAACCCTTTGACACCATCTAGATATCCAACAAAGATGCAAGGCTTGCTTTGAGGTTCCAAAGCCTTATGCTTCTCTGGAGGAATGCGTGCCCAAGCTGGAGAGCCAAAAACTCGAAAATGCCACACAATTGGTTTCCTACCACACCAAGCCTTAAAAGGAGTCATGCCTTTCAATCCCTTGTGGGGAACCCAATTCTGAATGTGTGTAGCACAGTTAATGGCTTCAGCCCAAAATTTTGGACCAAGAGAACGAGCATGAATCATGTAGCTAGCCATTTCCTTGAGGGTCCTATTTTTCCTTTCAGCAACACCATTTTGCTGTGTGTGGTGTGTATGCAATTGATGCTGAAGATCGATCCCTTCAAGAGTACAAATTGCACAAGGTTGTGGTTCACATATTCTCGACCATTGTCAGTACGAAGAATCTTGATATACTTTCCAGATTGTTTCTCAACATGAGCCTTGAAGGTTTGAAACTTGTAAAAGACTTCATTCTTTTGGCGAAGAAAGTAGACCCAAGTGAATCTGGAGTAGTCTTCAATGAAAGTGAGTGCATAGCGAGCCTTGCTAAAGGACAAGACTAGAAATGGGCCCACTAGATCATTGTGAACCAATTGAAGAACTTCTAAAGCCCTCCAAGACTTCCCTTTATCAAAATTCTCTTTTGGATGCTTACCCATAGCACAACCTGGACATACACCATCTGAAAAGCTGATGCGAGGGAGACCTATGACCATATCTTGTGAGTTAAGCTACTGAAGATAGTGGTAGTTTAGATGTCCAAACCGCTCATGACATAACTTACTCACTGAATCTGAATGAGTAAGCAATGTTGTAGAAGGAGAACATGGCACAAAGTGAGAAAAGTGATATAGTCGAGACTCATGATTGGCCTTTCCCACTACAACCAAGGCATTTCCTCAAGATCTTTGACCACAACTGTGTTTGGAGAAAACTCAACTTTCTTTCCATTCCCAAGATGAGTGATTTGGTAGACTGAAAGAAGGTTGGCACACAAGTCAGGAACACAAAGAACATTCTCAAATGATCCATCATCCATGTCTATCGAACCTTTTCCAACAACTTCCACCTGAGTATCATCACCTGTAAGAATGTGTGGTACTATACAAGGCTCCAATGAAGAAAACTGTTCTCTGTCAGAACCCATGTGATGTGTAGCACCCGAGTCAAGTATCCATTGCTATGATGATCCTGTGGCTCTAGCAAGTCCCTATCCTTTTCCTTTCTTTGATTGTGAAGAAGTAGAAGGAGATGCTTCCTTTTTGTAGGAAGATGGCAAGTTGATGTTATTCTTCTTGAGGAGACTAGTCAATGCATCAACTTGCTTAGTGTGGCAATGATGCTCATCATGACCAACTCTCTTGCAATATGCACAACTCGGCTTCTCCTTTTGTGAATTCCCCTTCTTGGAAGATGATGAAGAGTCTCCTTGCTGAGGAGAAGAGGATTGTGCTCAATCTTTGTGTGGCTTATTCTTTGATTGCTTCTGTTTCTTATTAGATCCCAACCCATGTTCGGGCACCAAAGCTTGTGACTTGGATGACTTGAGAATACCCATATTGATCAACTTTGATTGTTAAGCATCAACATCTCTGTAAATGAATCAAATGAAGGTGTAGTATAGGCACTTCCTATAGTCAATCGATGAGTCTGGAAACTAGAAACAAAAGCTGCATATTCTGAAGGAAGCTTGTCCAACAAATTGAAGACCAACTATGCATCCTTCTTATCAATACCACAATCTTTGAGTTGTGCTCTTAGTTCATTAGCCTTAGTTACATAGTCTTGGATTGTATCAAAATTCTTTGGATCTAGATTAGCAAGATCATTATCCAGTTTGTATACCCTAATCTCATCAATTTTGCCATACAATCGAGCAATTTTATCCCATGCTTCCTTAGTTGTTTTACACTTATCAACGTGAAAGATGAGATCAAGAGAAACATGTTTCCTGAGTGTTCCAAGAGCCATAGTACTTTTAATGAGCCATTCACTTTTTAAATTTGGATCAGTTGGTTCTAGAATGGATCCATCAATGTAGTGAATTAATCCTTTTTCCATTAGTTTACTCCATGCATTTATTTTCCATGTTGCATAGTTATGTGGAGTTAAAAGAGGAAACTTAGGATGACCCATGGCTGAAATCTGAAGAGCACAAGAGAGAACTCAAAGAACAATCACACAACACCCCCCCCAATTCACTCAATCAAAGAACCCCGCCTCCCCCTCCCCCCCCCAAGCAAATGATTTGGCACTTTATACTTAGTGCGGTTACAATTGTCACTTGCAAGAAATAGTTAAGTGGTCTTTTGATAGCAAATGATTTGGCACTTTATACTTAGTGCGGTTACAATTGTCACTTGCAAGAAATAGTTAAGTGGTCTTTTGATTTAATGCTACAATTGCCACAATAAGGCTAATCAAACTTTGATCAAGATGCAAAAGATCAAACTGTGATCTATCAATACAATTGCTCAAAATAAGCCAAATAAGGCTATGTGCTGAAAGTGCAATTTTTGCTCACAATGAATACAAATTGATAGCACCATTGTGAAGCTCTTGAAAAAATATGCACTTTTAAAAAAAATTCACTTGAAAAGGAGTCTGTATGAGCATGAACAAAGCCCTCAAAGCTTCAAAAATGGTGACTGCTCAGCAACACTTGTGACAAATTGAATTTTCTGAAAAAACTGTGCATCAAAACCAAAAACTGTCTGCACTAGCGCGTAGAGCACGAAAAAATAGCCCAAATAAAAACAAATTGCATTGAAGAAAGAGGTCTTAAGGTCGAGTTATGAGTGTTTGAAAATGAACTGCAAAATCAAAAGCTGCAATGTAGAGGGGGCTAAATTTTTTCAAAAACCTGTCGACGTCATGCTGATGTCATCAACAACCGAGCTTAAATTTGACGGTTATGTGGCCGTCGCGAGCTGCACAAAGTTAAAATTGATGGCCGGATGCTTGTCACTGCTGCCGTGGGATCGATCGGAATATTTGTTGGAATATGTTGAGGGTGTACCAGAATATTTCTCTGTCAGATAGAATATTCTGACGCTGGTTTGACTTTTCCCCGCTTGGAATCTAGAAAGATTCGGTGGAATCTTTGAAATCTTGTTGCCGGATTTCAATTTTTTTTTGGTCGTCGATTTATTTAACCAGCCGCTTGCCGAATGGGGGGGATTGCTGGCCACAGGTCAGGCAAACCAGTGACCACCACGTGGCGGTTGTCAGGCCCACGGTACAGTGTACTGCGGTTTGCAGTACATAGGTATTGCCTACAACTGCAGTTGCAGTTTTTTTTAAATTTTTTTTATATTTAAAAAAAACTTTTACAATGCAAAAATAATCTGTGAAATAAATAATTTTTTTTGACAATTTTTTTCTGTAGAAAATGAAATATTTTTGCAAACATAAAAAATTGTACCGCAGTAATTATGACGCTTGGGGGCCTGACGGCTCCCTGAGCAATTTTTTTTTGCCTTAGCAGACAATTTTGTCCAAATTTGACGATTTGACAATCAATATAGGGATTTCTCGGCCCTTCTGGATGTGATGGCGATGTCCTTTTTGGCTGAAAATGCTCCAAAGTGGTAGCTACCTCCTGGATCTGACAACTACCTTCAATCTTCAAACCTTGGTCTCCAATGTCCAACTAGGACAAAACAAAAGGCAAAATTGACTTTCTCGGATGCTCCAAACGCAATGGTGAGCTCAGATCTGATGCAACAAGCTCCCAAAATGCACCTGCAATATAAAGCCAAAAAAGAAACTCCCCCAAAATTTGGGATTTCTATCACACCTTTTTGATTCTCTAGATCATCCAAAGATGCAAGAGAAGAGCATACTCAATGCTTCAAGAAAATACAATATTTGCACTCAAGATCTCCCAAAAGACTAACCAAAGGCACTCAACTTGCTCTGATACCATGTAAGATTTGGCTATGGAGATAGCCACCCAAGATCTAAAGGCCTATGGAAAGCACAAAATACTCAGAAGATTAATATGACAAGAATAAATTGTATTCCTATCAATGAATGCAAAAAGAATCAATGTACAATGTAGTAGAGGCCCCTTGGTTGTATAGCCAAGGTGAGGTACAAGATGTCATAGGATTATGACAAGTGTCTTAATCATATGACATGAGACAACTTATCACACTTACCTAGGTCACATGTGAAACAAGTCAAAAGATAAGATAACAACTAATGACAACTAACACCTTCTAGAAGGAATCTTAAGACCTAAGTAAACTTAACATGTGAATATGTCCCCTAAGTCCCTAGTAAGAGAATTAACTAGGTACAAGACATTTATTCACACCAACAAGAACCTCTCCCTGATCTATTTATAGGCCTTGTAATACCCTTGATGTCTGGCTGATGGATTGTCATGATAGTTATTCAAGATTTCTTTTTTTACTCTTGACCTAGGTTTGATGTATATCCGGTCCTTATAAAGAATGAGGTCATCCATAACTCGGTACCTCTCATCTTGTATCTTCCCTTCTATAATGTCACTTGAGAATGAGTCCTTAGCATATTTGGTGAGTATAGATGTTTTCCATTATGTGGATATCGTTGTCATTGTACCAAGGTGGGGTCTCTGTGACAGAGCATTGGCTGCAATATTGTTTTTGCCCTTCATGTAATCAATGTCGAGTTCATATTCTTGCAGCTTACCCATTTTTTCTTTCTAATGTTTAAGTCTGTTTGGCTTAGGAAAAATCTTAGACTATTGTGGTCAGTCTTCACGATGAATTTCTTGCAAATCAAGTATTGTCTAAACTTTGCGAGGGCATGCATAATTGCTAACATCTCCTTGTCGTAGACTGAGTATGTCCTTTCGATGTCCTTGAGTTTCCTGCTCTCAAAGGCTATGGGGTGTTTATTTTGCATTAATACTGCCCCAATGGCTTCTCCTAAAGCATCACAATATAACTCAAAGGGTAAGGAGAAATCCGGTATTGCCAATACAGGGAAGGAACTCATCACTTCCTTAAGCTTTTCAAAAGCTGCTTGTGCTCCTTCATTCTGAATAAATGCTCCCTTCTTAGTTAGATCGGTGAGTGGTGCAATTAGCTTTGAGAATCCCTTTACAAATCTTCGGTAATAATTGCATAGTCCCAAGAATCCTCTAAGGTGTGTTAGGGTCTTGGGTTTTGGCCAACTTTGAATTGCCTCAATCTTTTTTTCATCCACTTTTACTCCTTGGGCACTAATCTTGTGCCCTAAGCACAAATTTCATCCATACCGAACTCACATTTGGATAATTTGGCAAATAAGGAGTGTTGCTCAAGTATCTTTAGTACTTCATCTACATGCTTTAGGTGTTCCTCCCAAGTTTTACAATAGATTATGATGTCATTGAAGAAGACCAATAAAAATTTCCTTAGCTGTCCTCTAAAGATATGATTCATACAAGATTCAAAAGTGGTTGGTGCATTGGTTAGCTCAAATGGTAGGACAAGAAACTCAAAATGACCATAGTGGCACCTAAAGGCTGTCTTTGGTATGTCCTCCTCCCTTAATCTGATTTGGTGATAACTCGATCTTATGTCAATTTTTGAAAAGTAGGCTACTCCATGTAGTTTTTTCAATAAGTTCATCAACTTGGGGAATGGGTTATCTATTCTTTATTGTTTTCTTATTTAATGCCCTATAATCGATGCGCATCCTCATTGTGCCATCTTTCTTTTTTGAGAGTTCAACAGATGAGGTAAAGGGGCTAGAACTTGGTTGGATATGCCCCATCTCTAACAATTCCTTTATGGTCTTTTCAATTTCTTCATTACATTTGTGAGGTTGGCGGTGGGGGGTGGTGACAACTAGTTTTGATCCTTCTTCTAGTTCAATGGAGTGTTCAAAGCCTCTTTTAGGGGGAAGACCAAGAGGGATGTCATTAAAGACTTTTTTATGCCTTTTTAGTAATGGTTGTATGTCTACATGGACTGATTTCCCTTTGGGAGTAGTTTTATCTAGGATCAAGCATTGAGCCACCCATTCTACTTGGTCATGCCTAAGGATTTTCTCCATCTTCTTGGCTGAAACTACTCTTGGAGACCCATCGGATAGGCCTTGTAGTAAAACCTTTTCCCCATTATGTTCAAAACATATTTCTAATTTTTGGAATTTCAGGTTGACATCCCCTAGTGAGTGTAGCCAAGGGGTGCCCAAAATTACATCGGTATCCCCTAGTTTTACAACTTAGAATTTGTCCTTGATTTGATGTTTTCTCATAATGATGTTAAGTTGGGAGATCTTCTTTGTGCATCGTGTGGTGAATCCATCTGCTAAAGCCACCTTAAATCCCTTAAAGTCTTATGTTTCTAACCTTAGTCTTGCCACTAAGTTTTCATCTATAAAATTGTGGGTAGCCCCACTATCAACAAGGGCTGTTACTTTATTGCCCTTAATTTCACCCCGGATTATAAAGGGGTGATGTTTTGATGCCCTTGAGATGGAGGCCAAAGTCATCCCTTCCTCACTTTCTTCCTTGTATCTTATTCTTTTGTTTGGGCCTTCTTTATCTTTATTTCTTGTCACTTGATTAGATGTTGCTTCAATGTTGTGGGCTTGGCTTCTTTTCCGTCCTCATATATGTGCAGGTTCCCAAACTTCCTTGCACTTGTAACACAAGTTTTCCCTTGTAAGGCCTTTTCGGCCGCACTTGTGCCCTAGTTTCCATACATCTTTGCATTTAAAACACAACTTTCCGCCTTGGTCTTCATTTTGTCTACAAGTGTCCTCTTTCCCATTTTTTCTTGCAATCAAAGCAAAGACCCTTCCTCCTTAGTTCCTCTCGATCATGGTAAGAAAGGTATGGTTTCTTGCATCCTTCCTTCCCACGAAGTGCTTAACCTTTGAGGTCATCTTCTTGGAGTGATTCTTTTCCTTTGCTTGGGCGGAGTCAAGTCTAGTGGCTTTAAGAATTGCCTCTTGGAGTGTAGTTGGATCCAAGGCACTTACGAGACCTCGAGTGGCTTCAGACAGTCCTTCTATAAACAAGTAGACGAGTCTCCTTTCCGTGATTCCGGGTACCATGATAGATAGTCTTTGAAACTCAGCCACGTAATCTTGAATGGGACCTTCTTGCTTAATTCTTGTTAGCTCTTTGAAGCATTTCTTGGGGTGCTTATGATCAAATCTCTCAATTAGTTTTTCAGTAAAGGCATCATAGTTTTTTATGCTTTGGTGGTTTTGGGTGACCAATCCATGGTGCCACCATTCATGGGCTACTCCTTCTAGGTGTAATATGGCGAACTTAATGGCATCCTCTCCCACCATTGGGTTAAGAGATAGGTATGTGTCAAGCTTTTGGATCCATGCTTGGGCTGTGATCTTACTTGATCCATCAAAGTTAATTTGCAAGTCCCAATTAATTGGGTTTCCTCTCCTTCTTTGTGTATTCTTGGTCGTAGCCTCACAATATGCTTCACAAGGGATACTTCTCTTAACTTCTGGATTGAGTCTTGCATATGCTTCAACAAGATAATCCCAATCGGGATTTTGTGCATCTACCTCCTCTTCCTCCCTTGTCGACCCTTCCTTGGTCAAGAAGGGAGGTTGGGTTATCCTAGGGGTAGATCTTGATGTGCTGTCATTTTCAGATTGGCTTGGGGTGGTTTCCCTCCTATTTTCTTGGTGTGGCCTAAGAGAATTCATGGTATTATTTATATTTTGTAAGGCTTGGGCTGTTTGCTCCATGAAGGTT
>VCHN02001262.1:0-23826 GCA_007115665.2 Sequoiadendron giganteum
AAAATATGTCACAATTAATTGATTGAAACTTCATGAGAAGTTTTGGAGACAAATTGGAGACAAATTTGGAATTTGATCTCTCAATCCTCTTCCATCAATCTTTCCTCTTCTCTTGCCTGGTGTTTTCATGGGTAGAGACAATCTCCATCTTTCTCTCAATCTCAATCTCTCACCATTCAATTCTCTAGATTGAATCCAAGTCTTTCAAAGCTTTCCCTGTAAATTTTTACAGCCAAGAAATCTGTAAATACAGCCTCATTCAACCAAGAAAAGGATCCAGATAATCAAGCTTTCGCACTCATACTCTATAGGAATCCAGACATCAAGCATCAAGCATTCATACAATCAAGCAATCCAGTTTTCAACCATGGCTGCCTCCTATAGCTGCAATTATCTGTTTCACATCAATATCATGCTAGTTTAGTTGATTTATCATTTAGCATTGTATTAACATCATCCCATTCTTCAGATATTCATTTAAACAGTCTTATTTGCTTACACAATCTGAGAGCAATTTAGATTTAATAAATCTTTGGAGATAGAGAGCAATAGGATGCTTTCAATTGATTACTTTGTTGAATTGATTCAATTTGTTTAATCATTGATATAATGTCGTATTAAGAAGTGTTTTAGGTCTTATTCACTATTTTACCACTTACAATTTGGCACCCATCGTGGGGCATTAACCCCAATTTTATCAAAAATGTCATTTTTCTGAAAAGTGTCATGCAGGTTCTCAGCGTGTTTTTATTTTAGCGCTTTCGTTAAAAGATTTAGTGCTTTTGGTTGCTATTTTAGCGCTTCCATTCACTGTTTCGGCACTACTAGTTCATATTTCAATGCTTTTAGTTTTTAGTGCTTCCAGTTACTGTTTCAGTGCTTCCAGTCCATATTCCAGTGCTTTCGGTAATTTAGCGCTTCCATGTCAAACTTCAGCGCTTCGGGTTCCTGTGTCGGCATTTCCAGGAAATAGTGCATCAAGTAACTGCTTTAGCACTTTAGTGTAATATTCCAACACTTTTCTAAAATTCAGTCTGGATCTGACGCATCCGCGGCCAGATTTTAATTTTTTTCAAAGTTGGAATAAAATTGATCAATCTAGGATAGTGACTTCAAGTTTTTCTAAAATTGATCAATCTAGGATAGTCATTTCAAAGTTGGAATAAAATTAATCAATCTAGGATAGTCACTTTCTTGTTTTTCTTAAAGCAAATCTATCAATCCTAGGATAGTCATCTCATTTTTACAGTAGAAGTTAAAAAGAACATCATGATTTCAGTGAAGCAACACCTTCACTTAGATTAAGAATCTTTCTTTTTGGGCTTAAAATAGAACAAATCTATATGTTGTGCTTGTAGTGATTAGGCTTATGCTCTCCCCTTAACTGGGTGACCAAAGTGCAAGATTCACTTTTCTTTTATGTCATTTACGCTTTATTAAATCCTTTAGCAGGCCTGCCGTAGTGGGAAAAAGTACTCACCCTACGGGAACGACCTAAGTGGGAACAACCAAAGCCAGGTTATCCAACCCACTATAATAAAAATGCAATTTGTTGATGAAAGTCCAAATTGACGGTAGTAGGCAAGATAACCATCCCCAAAATCTTTGTTCTAAAGATTGGGAGGTCTCCTGAGGGAGTTTATCTATTTGCCACACCGAACGGAACCCTATCTACGAACCATAGAGTAGTTTCTCGCCGAGTCAGTATCCATACATTGTCATACTCACGGTGTAAGGGGAGGGAAGAATCTGCCCCCAAGACACTCACCATATAATTACCAAGGACCGCTTGCTCAAGGGATTCGATATCTACTTCCATCACTTTGAGTACGCACCTGGCAACGACAAAAACACGGGCGACCTCGAGGGGGTGACGCTGCTGTGTGAATCAACGTAATTCAAGATGTGGGCTGTGAGTATAATGATGACCTACTTATCCTTAAGTGTGAGTCTGTTTGATTTGTGTACAAATTTCAAAACAACCCATCAAAATCAATAAAAATCATTCGTGATTTTTGAACATACACGATCTTTTCAATTTTAAAACACTTATTCAAAATTGCTTGCCGTGTTTTCACAAATTCATTTAAATCAGATTAAAGATCATCCTGAAAACATCAAGTCAAAATGAATCAGGAAATCCATGCTATGAAAGTGGAAGTCCACCACGTTTCTCAAAAGAAAAATCAAAGTCACAAAACCCCAAAAACCTCTCGGTTATAGAAACAAATTGAGAAAACAACGTTTTCTATATCAAAATCGGAAACTCTTTTTACAACATAGAACTTTCATCCACATATATCATGATTTTGCTAGGGGTCACACTTTAGATTACACAGTAGAGCCAATATACCCATGAGCCTTCTTCCAGAGGAGAGCTCTCACACAATTCCACAACCATAATCAACGGATTCATCCTTCTTATCTTCCGCAATCTCTGATACAGTATGCCACAAGACCAGATCAAATTTTGCAGTAGAAATTCTTAAAAGGTCCTATTTTTAGCATTCTGGAAAACCTGTTTCAGCGCTTCAGGTCACTGTTCTAACGCTTTCATGAAATAGTGCTTTCGGGCATTGTTTTAGCGCTTATAGTCATTATTTTAGCACTTCTGGCAAAATAGCGCTTCTGTCACTTTTTACAGCACTTCTGGGCTCTGTTTCGACGCTTCTGGGAAGTAGTGCTTCTGTCATTTTCTCCAGCACTTTCGGGCATTGTTTCAGCGCTTCTTTCCAAACAATGCTTCGGTCCCCTGTTTTAGTGCTTTTGGACTCTGTTCCAGCGCTTCTGGGAAATAGCACTTCTGGTCTCTATTTTAGCGCTTTTAAAATAGAGAGTTCAAAATTTTACCAGTCCATCAGTCTGTCATTTTATCCACTTTTTCATCAGAATCAAATTTCTTCTTATCAGAATCACTGTCTAGGAACCAAAGTCAGAAAGGTTTATACAAATTTCCAAACTTATCAACTGAAACAAGATCTTGCAAATCACAAGTGTCAAAAAATAAAATACACAATCAATTACTACACTGAAGTTTCATTATCAGGATACTATCATCCTTCATCACGAAACGAAGTATAGTAATTAACTTTTTAAATATTGTCTCATCAATAAGATCAGTCATCTTATTCAACTTTGTTTAAAGAGATTCAATTGACACTATCCCGCACATAAGATCAACATTTCAGAAGAAAGGGCAAAAATTTGTATGCCAATCTTAACTAGGTACCAAAAACAAAGACTCTTAGAGCAAGAAATTTTAAAATCATAAGAAATGGCAAAAGAAAATCCTTGGAACAATCTGAACCGCAATGATAAGAATGAAATAACTCCGAAAGATATCCAAGCGGCTCAACAAGATCCCAAGTTTCACATATTTATGGAAAAAATTCTAGAACAAGACATGGAAAAATATCTTTTAATGTTAGCCAAATTAGGGGCAAAACTTCCAAAAGATTTTGATGTAAACCGTTTGAAGGAAACACCTGAAATAAATGAGACTGAGATACCCCAACCCACGCAAATGATAGATCCGATTACTACTTTAACATCACAGATGCAAATGTTACAGCAACAAATACAAGATATGACGAAAGGGACTACAAAGCGATATGCGATACAAGACATTTGTCCTTATCCTTTCGATGCAACGGTTGACTTGATACCTTTCCCTATACATTGTGAGATTCCAAAATACGATAAGTATAATGGAAGAACGGATCCAATTGATCATATCAGAGAATTTAAAACAATGAGTCTTGAGTTTTCCCAAGAGGAAACTTATTTAATGAGATTATTCCCAAGGAGTTTGGGAGGATCATGCATGGAATGGTTTTCAAAGTTAAAACCAGGTATCAAAACTTTTGAGGAACTCGTCAACAGATTTATCTCTCAGTACTCATTCAACATCCAACACGATGTTACTATCAAAGATCTTTACAATCTAAAACAAAACAAGGGAGAAAAATTCTTGTCTTTTCTCCAAAGATGGCAACACTTGTTCGCTAGATATCCTAGATCCATTCCTGAAGAGGAAAAGATGGAATTATTCATTGAAAACTTGATAGAAGAAATGAGTTATAGATTGGAACTACAATGTCCTCCAACATTTGAGAAAGTGATAGAGAATGGTCTAAAGATCGAAGAGGCATTAGTCAAGAGAGGAGTTATCAAGAATTTTAATGACAAAACAAACAACACAAGTAACTCCTCAAATCAATACTCAAGCGGTGAGAAGCCAAAATTTTGGCAAAAGAACCGAAATACAAATGAGACAACAAATGATCCCCAAAATGTCAAACCGGTTTTCAATTTGACCGTGTCCACATCAAAGAATCAGAACAATGAGCAAAATGTCAAGTCAAATACAATACAAAGCAATGAAATCATAAAATCACAGTTCTATCAAAAATCGTCAAATTGACAAAGGTTCACACCTTTGGGTCAAACAATGGAATCAATAATGAAGGAACTAGTTACCAGAGGCCTTCTCACTGCACGGGAAGCTAGATTCTAGGATCCAAAAGTCAAACCATCATGGTGGAATGATGCTGATTATTGCAACTATCATAATACCAAGGGTCACAAAACAAATGACTGTATGGAATTGAAACATGCAGTACAAGATTTGGTGGACAGCAACAAAGTGTATGTGGAAGGACCTCAAAATAACAATGATCATTCGGCCTTCAAAGATCCTTTGCCAAATTATGACAAAGGTGCTTCATCCTCAAACAACAAAGGAAAGAACACCAATCATGTCTATGACACAACAATCCTGTGTCTATCTGAAGTCGAACATGATCATGCAGTTAGTGATAACATTGATGAAAATGAAACCAGCAACATTACCTCTTTGGATTTACTCCTAAATGTGCAAAACTCTGATAATCAAATAAATAACTTAAAAATCAGAGAAAATCAAGAACATCAACCCTCCAATGTGCTAACTAGGGGACAATCCAAGGTAATGTTAAAGGGAATTGGCTCCACACATGCAGTTCCACCTCCATTGAATTATGATGTTATCAATCAAATGCAACCCCCCCCCCTCCCCGAGAAAATCAGGAACATCAACCAACAAACGTCATAACTAGGGGGCAAGCCAGGGTAGTCTTAAAAGGAGTAGGATCTCAACATGCGGTTACACCTCAATCTCATTATAATATTGTCGATCAATTGCAAAACATCCCTGCACAAATATCAATACTGGAACTCCTTAAGTTGTCACCATCACATAAGGAAGTTCTCGAACAAGCCCACAACCATACCAAATAATCTGGATGTTTGTCAATTCCAAGCTATGGTGGGACATCTGACTACCTGTCATTGTCTGTCATTCTCTCAATAGGATGATGTCTCATTAAACCATCCGGATAACACAACATTTGCATATTGAAGTATGTATCCATAATCATCATGTTTAAGAGAGTTCTAATAGATGGGGGAGCTGGTCTGAACATTTGCACCCTCAAACTAGTTTGTGCACTAGGATATTCCGAAGATGCTATTGATGCTCAATGGAAAATGACCATCAAAGCATATGATGAGGAGGAAAGATCGTCCAAAGGTTTAATTGTATTACCCATTCAAGTGGGACCCATGATGAAGCATATAGCATGTCAAGTACTAGAAAGGGAGTTGACATACAACATACTCTTAAGATGACCCTAGATTCATGAAATGCAGGTTGTACCTTCTACATACCATCAATGCTTGAAGTTTCTAGTAAATGGATAAGAGGTGACTATAGCTGCTGATTATAATCACCCACAACATTGTGACACATTAAGAATATCTCAAGACACCTTTGTCCCTCACAACAGGGAAGCTTCAAGTTCATCATCATCCAAGAATGAACAAAGTCCAAGCATCACCACCAAGTGGGTACAAAAGAAAGGTAAAGAAAAGGAAACAAGCCATGTTGAAACAAACAATCTGGATACACAAAATTCTCTACTAGACAAATTTCAAAAGCAAGTTCAGTTGACAGATAAAGGAATGGGACAATACTCAATGGAGCAATCGCTTAACTTATCATAGTTAATGCCATCTCCTAGGAAATATGGTCAACCATCAATGATCAATCCTCCAACATCTTTACCTAGCATAGTTCTTCAAGAAACATTTCTCAAATCCAAAACCATAGTAGAAGAAACAGACAATAAAGCAATCCTGGATTGGCTTTACAAGGATGAAGAAACATCAACATCAGAGATCAGTATCAAAAATGTTAGCATCAACACAGACAAGTATGGAAAAGGAAAGGCTATTCTTGAAAAGATGGGTTATGAAGGACAAGGACCTGTGGGATTAAGAAAAGAGGGAATCTCAAAACCTATCACACCTCTCACTCTCCACACAAAAGAAAAACCAGGACTAGGATATTCTGAAGAAGAGAAGCAGGAGCTAACAAAGACAACTATGGAAAATATCCTTCACTTTAGAGATGGTTTTGAAACAGACTCAAACGAATATGAGTGGGCATTACCTTGTGATCTACTTTTCATTGATATTCTAGTCGATGTGATTCAAAAATATACACCTACACGTGAGAAGGGCCAAGGCTTTGGGTCTAGGCCATTCGTCACGGGATCACTAAATATCAATGACTCTAGTGAGGACGAACAAAATTTGAGTGAACTAGATGATTTCGAGGAGGGTACCATCATGGATCTCGATATCCCAAATAACAATTATGATGATATTGATGTCCTCGCCCTTACTTCCATTGACCTAAATCAATCCGATGATACCATGCCATTAATCCATCCAGAACTTATTGATTGGGAACCTATCAAACCTTTAACTGTACCAAAGTTTTCAAATGATGATGCCATCATGCATTTCCTATGTCGTACCGAACCTGATACAAATTTTATCTATAATACTCATAACAACACGACTCAGCAAGAGGGTGTCAAATCTTCTAGTTGCAAAATTAACAACAGGGAAAATAGATCTAATGGTGAAAACCATTCTATGGCAGCATTAGATCTGGAAAAAGTAAAAATAAAGAACGCATCCAACAGTGAAAACCTTTCCGAGCCACTGAAGGATGGAAGTTTTGACACTCTCCCAGAACACTATCATGAGCAATCATCAGTTATGGTCGAACCTACACAATCAGTGGACATTGGCACAGAAGAGAAGGCAAAGGTTCTACATCTAGCAGAATCAATGACTGATCAAGAGAGACCAGACTTTATCAATTTCTTTAAAGCAAGAAGCATCAACTTCGCTTGGTCATATTCCGATATGCCAGGCTTAGATCCAAATTTGCTTATGCATCATTTGTCTTTGCCAACAGGAATCAAGCCTGTTAAGCAAAAATTACAAAAAATGCATCCTCACATTGCATTGATGGTAAAGTCAGAAATAAAGAAATTATTGGATGCTAAATTCATAAGGTCTATAGACTATGCTGAGTGGATATCAAACATAGTACCTATTTCGAAGCCAAACAACAACATTAGAATCTGCATAGATTTCAAGACCTCAATAAAGCATGCCTGAAGGATGATTTTCCACTTCCAAACATAGACATCATTATGGACTTGACGGCAGGGCATGCCATGTTATCAATCATGGATGGCTTCTCCGGGTACAATCAAATAAGAATAGCTTCAGAAGATCAAGAAAAGACGGCTTTTACATGTCCATGGGGAACCTTCTGCTTGAACATCATGCCATTTGGTCTAAAGAATGCAGGAGCCACTTATCAAAGAGCAATGACGACAATCTTCCATGATATAATGCATACTTTCATGGAGGATTATGTGGATGAAATCTTGGAAAAATCTACTACAAGGGAAAAACATCTGCATATCCTAGATAAAATCTTCACACGGATGGAGAAATTCAATGTCAGGTTAAACCCTAAGAAGTGTGTCTTCGGGGTTACATCAGCAAAACTACTAGGATACATTGTTTCGGAAAAAGGCATTGAGGTGGATCCAGTAAAAGTCAAAGCGATTATGGAGATGCCACCTCCTAAGAATATCAGTTAGCTTAGATCACTACAAGGACGACTTCAATCAATCAAAAGATTCATCTCTCAACTGGCAGACAAAAATCATCCTTTTAACCATCTACTACATAAAAATATAGTTTTCAGGTGGGATGAAGGGTGTGAAACAACATTCAATCAAATCAAGCAATATATGATGTCACCACCCATTCTAATGCCACCAACAGAAGGAAGGCCTCTCATTTTGTACATTGCCACGATAGATATCTCTTTGGGGGCACTATTAGCCCAAGAAGACTATGAAGGGAAAGAGCAAGGATCTTGTTCATCTCTCCCCAAGGACACACAATTCCAAAATCATAGAGACTCATGTTTCAATGTACAAACAATATGGTAGAATACAAAGCATTGATTATTGGGGTCAAGATAACAATTCAATGGAAAATCATAGATTTACAGGTATATGGGGACTCTCAACTGGTTATTTATCAAGTCAATGATGAGTATCAAACAAAAGATGACAAATTTATGCCCTACAAGCAGCAAATAGATAATCTGAAAGAGTCCTTTATTAGTATCAAGTTTGATTAGATTCCAAGGGCAGAGAACAAAGCTGCAAACGCTATGGCTACAATTGCTTCATTACTACAATTGCCTGAGAAGCGTGTTTGTTATGAGTTTATGGTAGAACAAGTTTCATGTCCTTCCCATTATCAATCAGAATCCGCTACCATATGCCATCTAGAAGCCACTAAAACCTCCATATACAAAAAAACTTATGCTTACCTGAAAGATGATATTCTTCCTCTCGATCTTTCCAGGAACCAAAAATGAAATTTTATCCGCCAATCCGCCTGACACACCTTAATCACAAATGTCCTTTATCGTCGAGGTCTTGATGGTACCCTACTCTGATGTCTAGAACGCAATGAGTCTGAAACGGCCCTACGAGAAGTTCATGAGGGTATTTGTGGTACTCACTCGAGTGGAATAACTCTAGGTAAGAAACTCCTCCATTTGGGATATTATTGGTCATGCATGGAGAAAGAATCATATCAATTTGTCAAGAAATTTCAAAAATGTCAGGTTCATAGCAATCTGGTTCATGCACCAGCACAGGAACTGCATCCCTTCACATCAACATGGCCTTTTTGTCAATGGGGCTTGGATCTGGTAGGAAAAATAAATCCATCTTCATCTAATGGACACAAGTTCATTATTACAGCTACAGAGTATTTCACGAAATGGATAGAGGCAGTACCTCTTACTACCATCACTAGGAAGCATATTTCCTCTTTTATCTTGAACTACATAATATGTCAGCATGGAATCTCTCAATCCATTATCACTGATAATGGATGACCTTTTAAGAATCAAGATGTCCAAGAGCTATGTGATAAATTCCACATCCAACATCGTTTTTCAACATCGTACTATCCTCAAGGGAATGACCAAGCAGAGGCCTCAAACAAAACTATACTCAAAATTCTCAAAAAGACAGTTAACGATGTTGGACGTGATTGGCATGTTCAACTCAACCCTGCACTATGGGCCTACAGAACAAGCATCAGAACACCGACAAGAGCTACACCATTTGCTTTGGTATATGGATTAGAAGCCATATTGCCCATTGAAGTTGAAATTCCATCCCTTCGTGTATCACTCAGAGGTATCATTTTAGATGAAGACTATAGGGTATCTAGATTGTAGGAACTGGAATTGCTAGAAAAGCATCGTCAACAAGCTATTAATCATCTAACAACTTATCAATAGAGGATGTCAAGGAGTTACAATCATAGGGTAAAACCACGGGTCTTTCAGGTTGGTGACTTGGTACTAAAGGAGAACCCTAGGAATCAACAGGACAGGGAGAAGAAATGAAAATTTGAGCCTAATTGGCTTGGTCCCTTTGTCATCATATCAGTGTATGGATCAGGAGCATATCAGTTATCAACGTCAGAAGGGGATTTGTTTGATGAACCTATCAATAGTATTCATCTTAGAAAATTCTATGCTTGAACCTCCTAGTGCATGGGGCAAACTTTTGAAAATTGTTTCCTTCATGAAAACCTGACAAATAGGCATCTTGGCAAACACAAAAAAAGAAAAAAAAAGAAAAAAAAAGAAAGAAAGAAAAACAAAAAAATGAGAAAAATAGAAAAAAACAAAGGGTGTAATCAGAGCATATGGTGAAAACCTGGAAACAAGCATCATATGTAATTGTAAGATCAGCTTTCCCATCTATTATGAATATGTCAGGATCATTTGTCTAAAATTTAGTATCAATTCATATCATATCATTCGTCTGGCCATCAATACATCCATTATCAAAATCAGGTCACATGGTCAACATATCACTCCATAGCTTGGGGGCAACATTTGGATATCATTAGGGGCAATACAAACGTATCGATTTCACCAAAGGGCAACACAACAATATGGAAAAAAACTGAAAACAAAGATCAAAGCACAATATCAATCATCGTCAGAAGGCATCAACCATCCATATCATATTGAAAATCCAAAAAAAATGTCAAAAAGGTAAGTATGAAAAAGCAACATTCAAAAACATAGGTCTGTGTTAGTCAAACTACGTGGTCTGTGCATGTGTAACGTAGGCAAGACTAATCTTAAATCAGCCTCCGAGACCCCTAAGATAGGTTACTAGGTTAGGTCTTTAGTCAAAAATCTCAAAAATCCAAAAACATGTCAAAATTAGGATGGATGATCTAAAATCTGAATAATGAATGGAACACTCTAAGTAAACAATGGATAAATTATAATTTTGATTATCATTTCTTTTGAGTACCTCAATGATGTATTGAACTAGAGGAACAAGGAAAAAGAATGATATTTTTATTGTTTGTTGTCTGTACGTTAATCATATAAATGTGTAAATTGTCGGGGGATGTGCTATGCAAATGGATCACCGATGACATTCAAAATTCACACATTGAAATGATTAATCACTACTTGTTTACGCAATGAATGCTTAGGTCATCTCGGTTCAATTATACCTTGATGCTTGTGTTCGATTGCAATATCAAAAATCATGAAAGTAGTACTCAGGTCGTCATTGGATTAACACAACCATCGACGCTTGTATTCACCTTCAACATTCAATAAAGTTCTATGATGATACCAAGCATAAAAAGACTATTAAAATGACATCTATTTTGCATATCATTGCATGATTAAATTAGATTGCATTCATCATCATTCATTATCTATAGAGTATTTGTTGCATAAAGGATTCCAATCAATGATTATCTAATCTACAAATGAGACTGAATATACTTGACATAAAATCCAAAATCATCATTATTTACTATATAGTTACAAATCATCATCTCATCATTAAAATTTTCATCTTCATCATCCATACATTTTTGCATCATAATAGACATACATTTATCAAATACATTGTGCATTTACATCATCATTTTCATTACATCTTTTATCATCTACATCATAAAACATCATTATATCATCATTTTTATTATACAATCATGTATCCATACATTTAATAAATAAAATCACATCATTACACCCGTCAAAGATCATTCATCCATCCATACATATTATCACATTTTGATCACATCATATATCCATATATCATATATTCTACACATATATTCTACATTGCATCATTGCATTAAAATAAATAATCATTCATATACATCATCACATTTAGAATTAGATCATCATAAAATCATATAATGAAAGCATCCATCACATAGAAATCATAAAGCCATCATCATATCACATCAACTGCATCTCATATATATATCACAAATGTCAAGTATATAAAGAAGTCTGGTCTACAAAATACATCATCATAAAATGAGCTACATCATAAAATATATCATAGAGGATAACAAAGGCATCTACGACCTGCTATTGTCAGAGTGAGCAGGCCTAACAGGACCTGTACCATCACCACCCCCAGAAGGACCCAGATCTTTGGAATCTCTGTGTGGAGGCTGTCACCCCCTCACTGACTGTTCGTGTGTGAGTCCGCCCAGATCTCAATGGGGCATAACTGACTCGACGCTCAGCAGGCACTACATCATGATACTGGCCTTTGTAGAAGTGGGCCTCTCAGCCAACCCGCATAACCTCTCTCATATAATCACCTATGGAGGTGTCATCGATCAATCTCTGGAGAGTCTCAGCTGTCTCCTGTCCCCTCTCGGCAATCTTTCGAGCACTGTCTTGCTCCACTATTAGGGTATCAACCTGTGTCTGCATGGCAACTAAATGTCCCTATACCTATGCTAAGGCCTGTGCGTGAGCCTATGCCTGTGCCTGCATCTGGGTCTGAGTCTACACAATCATACCCCGAGCCTGTACCAACTGCCTCTGCAAAGTCTGAACTTGTGCCTGGAGCCTAGCTATCTGTTTCTACTACCTGACTGCTGTAATTGTCACTGCCTGCCTCTTACAAGGCCTACTAGAAGAAGGAGCATTATTGATGCCTGGCCCTGCCACTTTGCCTCCTCCATTGCTGCCATCACTATTGCCACTACTCCTGTTAGAGCTCCCACTACTCTCTGAGCCACTACTGGATGAAGAATCATCTCCACCCCTACTATCTGTAGAACCCTCTCCCACATCCTCCTCTACAAGTAAAGGTGTTGGCTCATCGGAGATAGTAATGCGAGGATGGGGGACCAAAGCTAGAAATGCTTTGTAATCCTCTGTCACAACTGCCTTTGAGATGTCTCTCCGCATGTCCCAAGGAGATGGTGTTAAGGTCCTGTATCCCTCTACAATAACATCATAGGATAGTGTGGGACCCCAATCTAGAATATCCATCTATCGCTGTGCATAATGGGCTACTCCCTGTGGCATGTACTGAACAATGCCATACTATCTGTATGCCCGACGAAGCAAGAATCTCTCTAGTACAAATGGAGTCCAACCAATGAGGTACATAGAATCACAAAGATATCCCAATACTACACCATCCTCATCCCACTCCTCGCAGTCAAGGTATGGACACTAGATAACTATCTCAGTGTCATAAAACACTCATCTCCAATGCTCTAACTTGCCCATCTGGGCCTATGTGAACTGACCGCTATATCTAAAAACATACGGTCTACCGACTAGTCTGTCTGTAGCTAGAAACGGCTGAAAAATAGCAAAATGCTCCCAAGCCCACACCTATAGCAGGGTCATCCTTACTGATAAACTACGTGCACCTAGGTACACAACTGAGTGTAGATCATGATAAAGATGCACTAGCATACACATCCCCCACGCATATCTAGTGCCATGTACCATCATGCTCTCAAGATTCCATCCCCAGCTAATGAGGAATCCCTTTGACCTGTGATCAGGGCAAAGGAAACCTCTAATGAATCCAGCTAGCACTGCTAGTAGTGTCGCATAAGAATCTGCGATCCTCCGCCATCGAATGCTCGGACCCTCTATGTCCTGATCCTGAAAAACTCTGCAGAGAGCATCTCTACTGTTGGTCCCATGAGAATCATATGTAACAATCTCCCCCATGAATGGAATGTGCAAAATACGCCACACATCCTCTAGTGTGACTTTCATCTCGCCGGTGGATAGATGAAAGGTGTTGTGGTCACTACGCCACCTCTCAGCCAACGCGGTCAACAAACCCCGATTAATCCTAATCTGGGGCATATCAAGTAGGCTCATAAGGCCATAATGGCCTATCACCTGAAGCTCATCTAGTTTAAGATGAGGTATCAAGTCTTTAGTCTGTGGAAACCTCTCTCGCATCTGGAGAGTACTCAAATCCTCCTATCATCATAACGAAAAATCTACAATCAGTGAACTATGTCAAGAATCCAATGTCATTCTACTATCAAGTCTATTTCAAAAGCTTTGGTATGAATTTTCGATCAAAATTCATAAGCGAACATCCAACCTCACCTATCATGAGGTTCATCAAACCATTATCTAGATCTCGCCTATCATGAGGTTTATCAGATATGTGAATCATTTTCTCGCCTATCATGAGGATCATCAAGAAATAGGATTTATTCTTTCCTATCATGAGAGTTAGTCTTATTTACATCAATCTAAATCTAACATCAAGAATTTTGATTATCAATCATACCAATCAGAAGAATAGACATGATCGGAATTGACGAAATCAAGGTTCACTAAGTAAAAATCTTCAATTCCGACTAGAAGCACTAAAACAGGCTTCCAAAGCACTAAATCCCCAAAGCGCTACTTTATCAGCTAAAAGCGCTAAATCAGGAACCCAAAGCGCTAAAACCATGAAAGCACTATTTCAGCACTCCGAAGCGCTAAAATAGGCTTCTGAAGTGCTAAAAATCCCGAAGCACTACTTTTCCGCATCAAAGCACTAAAATAGGCCGTCAAAGCGTCGCTTTACCAGAAGCACTAGAAAAGACCTTGAAAGCGCTAATCCATCGACTCAAAGCATTGAAAGTATCAAAGCACTAAAATCCAGCTTCAAAACGCTAATTCTTGACTCCTAAGCGCTAAATCACTGAAAGCGCTACTTTACCGACTGGAAGCGCTAGAATTTTTAATGCAAGCGCTAGACTACCTACTAGAAGCACTACATCGGAATGTAAGCACTACATCGCGGATTGAAAGTGCTGAAATAGACCTAGACACACCTAGACGCTAAAAAGCATAAAAAACAAAAATGCATGAATTACAAGGAGGTCAAGGGGTACATACCGGAGGTCCATACATATGTAGCCGTCGGTGACGTCGAACGCGCTTGAATCAGTGAGTGTGGTAGGGGATAGGCATCTCACTCTAGCTGACAGAAAAGTCTTTATCATTATGAATTTTTGAACTCAAAAAGCAAATATGACTTTGAAAATGACCTTTTAGCACTATTTATAATTTTTGAAAGGTGTTTTTGGGGGATTTTATTAAAATTTTGATTAATTTTATCCATGAAATTAATTAAAACTCATCTGAGGGCTCTATTTCTTCATCATTTTGTTGGGAGATAAATTATTTTATTATCGAAACATCAAGAAAACATTGGAAAATCATCAAATTTTTGAAAAATTCTAAAAATCATCACATCATTAATTTATCTCCCGAGGGGGCATATTATCATCAATCATCTAAAAATCAATGTCTGGGGCATGTTTGGGGCATACAGAATTTTTTTTTTATATCATCGATCCTGGTAGTAGCAAAAAAATTTTCTTTGAAGCAACGCGTAAACACATCACTTCGAAGAGGGGAAAAATGTATACACCTAAAATTGGTCTGGAGCATCCTATTAAATAAATACGATTTATTTAATTAATTATCCTAATTTCCTCTACTATTGAATAAAAAGAAATATTTATATAATATAGTTCACATTCACATCACATTTAAATTCTTCTAATGTCTCATCTTAATTAAATAAACAAAATTAAATACTTTGTTCGATTTAATTATCACATCCCTATTTCAATCTATCACATCAATTCTAAATTAATTAAATAAAGATCAAAACACTTTATTTATTAATTGCCATATTCCTCTGTTTAATTTAATAAACAACTATCCTATAGTTCATTTTATTAAATTATTTATCTCCCTTTTCCTAATTTAAATAAATCAAAAATATTTGAATTAGAGCATAAGGAATATTCCAATCTACATTTCCTCAAAAATGAATTAGATTTCCTATGTCTAATCCATGTCACAAATATGTCACAATTAATGCTTTGAAACTTCACGGGAAGTTTTGGAGACAAATTGGAGACAAATTTGGAATTTGATCTCTCAATCCTCTTCCATCAATCTTTCCTCTTCTCTTGCCTAGTGTTTTCATGGGTAGAGACAATCTCCATCTTTCTCTCAATCTCCTCCATCTCTCACCATTCAATCCTCCAGATTGAATCCAAGCCTCTCAAAGTTTTCCCTGTGCATTTCTACAGCCAGGAAATCTATAAATAAAGCCTCATTGAACCAAGAAAAGGATCCAGATAATCAAGCTTTTACACTCTTACTCTGCAGGAATCCAGACATCAAGCATCAAGCATTCACACATCAAGAATCAAGCAATCAAGTTTTCAATCAATGGCTGCCTCCTATAGCTGCAATTATCTGTTTCATATCAATATCGTGCTAGTTTAATTGATTTATCATTTATCATTGCATTATCATTATCTCGTTCTTTAGATAGTCATTTTAACAGTCTTATTTGCTTAAACAATCTAAGAGCAATTTAGATTTAATAAATATTTGAGGATAGAGAACAATATGACGCTTTCAATTGATTACTGCTTTGATTTATTTCAATTTGAGTTATCATTGATATAATGTCTTATTAAGAAGTGTTTGTGCTTATTCACTTATTCCACACTTACAATAACATCTGACAAAATTATTCTATCTTTTATGCTTCGATGGATGTCCATTCCCCCTTCCAAAGCTCCCATTTTGGCACAGGCATCAAAGATGCTGGAAAAAGTTATGAGATTTGTTTTTACACCTATTAATTGCATTCGTTGGGAAGTGTCTAGAGTTCATTTAAAAATCCATCATGTGCTCCCTTCATTGCATTCCATGAGATCACATCTCTTGAGACACTCTATCAAAAAGTTCACATGTCTTCATATGCTTCCCTATTTTTGCATACATTTCTACTAGGGAAGTTATAGCTGCAACTTGTGATAAAATTTCTCCATCCCTTATGTTTCGACAGATGTTTGTACCCTACTCCCAAACTTCCATTGTGGAATGCGCGAGGAGGATACTAGAAAGGGTGCATAATTTGGCTTACACCAGCTGATTGTATTTTTTTGGAAATTTCTCAAGCCTTTTAAACAAATCCATTTTGTGTTGACCCTGTAATCTTGCATTCTATGAGACCACTTTTCTTTTAGGCATTCTATCAAACAATTCACATTTTTTTATGCTTTCACATTTTAAATACATGTCTACCAAAGCCTTTGGCGACTATGGCTGCTCTTTCACGCCTTCCCATGTTTCTTTTTCTTTTTTGTAGACCCAAGCAGAAGCAAAAGCAAGAACATGCTGCTCTATGCCAATGTCACTTCTATTTTCTTCTAGACTTCATGTTGATTCCCTTTAACATGATTGTGATAGGTCATCTATAGCAATTTTGACATCAAGTAGGATGATAAGATATTAGTATGCTAAATAGAAATTTAATTGTACTAACTTTGTAAGTCAAATTGTCTATCTATGTGATGCAGAGCATGGAGGCTATTTAAAAAATAACACAATTCTAATTGTTTCAACCAACTCTTTAATCCTCGAAAACCTAACTAGGGTGTTTTCTCAAACAACTCTTCCTATTCCCTTATAGCTCTGCAAACTCGGTTCCTTGACCATAACTCTTAGATCCAATCTCAAATCCACTTCTTAGTAGTCATTCTAGATACCCTTTAAGGCCTACAAACACATATCTCGAAAACTCAATAGGTCACTTTGGACCAACTCTAAAATCATGCTACTATGTTGCCCTAGACCTTAATTAGGTCACTTTTTCAAAGCAAGTGCACTCTAAATATCTTCTCAACCTCAAAACTTTGTAGACAAACCCTTACTAGGTTACAAAAGACCCAAAAAAACAATCTTTATCCAAACAAAAGCCTTCCAAGATATCTAACCACCAAACCCTCATTTTTAGCAAGTTACAAGGGGGTTTATTGAAAATCCCACTTCCCAACTTCTTCACACTTTACCACTACATCAAACATGCTTGAAATGGCCTTTTCATGCTTAATAAACCACCAAAATTTGTTTCCCCAAGAGTTTTCCATACTTACCTACCCTTAACCACCAATTTTCACCCAAAACGCACAAACTTAATGTGTTGCCAAAAAGTGTATACCTTGGCACTTTTTCACTCATTTTGGCCTTTTCCACTGGATTTCACCTTGTTTTACCTTGATTCAATCTTGTGAGATTGCAATTCAACAATGACCTCACGATGTTTTACTAAGGTGTTGTGAAGTGTTGTAACACATTTCCTCACTTTTCTAAGACCCTTTCAACATAATTCACTTAAATAACATCTTCTTACACCTTCGTAAGCCTTATGACATAGTGTTATAAAGTGTTGTGATGCATTTTCACACTTATCTAGGCTTATCACCCCTTAATTAACAATTTTCAATGCTAATTTTATCCCCTTAATATACTTTTAGGCCCAATTAAAGTGTGTTTTGAGAGGCAAAGCTAATAAACATTGTTAATCATCATTAAATTCCCGACCACCACTTGAAATGTCCCAAGTGGACTAGGTCACCACTTTGGACGACCTAGTCCGTTTTGGCTTAAATTTCAAAATTAAAACATAAAACTTGCGGGAATTTGACCCCAAAATCCTAAGGTCAGCTTATCATAAGTCATTTTTAGGAAAATTAGGGTTTTGCATTTAGAAATAAAGGTTTTCATCATTATTTTGCCTCTCCTAGCTCTCATTTTTTTCTCTCTAACTAGTTCATTTTTTTACTCCCACTCCTCTTGACAAACACTCTCACACTCAAAATTTCCTAAGAAAACATTCAAGCACAAGGAAACACCAACAATCTCCATTGGAGCTGATTCATGCATGTTGTAGACATCCTCAACAAAGGATATGGTAAGAGTTTATATTTTCTTTTTAATTTAATCTTCCATGCCTTTCACTACATTTCATTTAGATTTGATTATCAAAATGGGGTTTGACCAAGGCAAACCCCTATTCTCTAACCCTAATCATTGTCTCCTTCTTTGCATGTGTGTTTGCAGGTGTTTTTGTATGCAGGTTTGAGGTTCTTGGAAGGTTTTCTCAACCCATCAACTTCATTCAAGTCAACAAAGCCCTAGTTGAAGCTTGGAGACCCCTTTCAGTTCATTTTTAGCCAAACCTGAACCAAACACCTATCAGGAACCAGAGTGCAAACCAAAGGCTCCAACATCCACTTCCAGATTCTCAAAACCTCAAAAGTGGACTAGGTCACCAAAAATGGTGACCTAGTCCCTTTGAGGTTACCTTTTTGGGATTTTTGTGGATTCAAAAACCCTTTTGGAAAAACTTGTTCCAAAAAGTTTTATGGGGAAGAGGACTAGGTCGCCTCACTTCGCGGGAATGTCCCACTGATTTCAGACAATTTCTAGAACATTCCAGGACTCCTCATCTACAACTTCCAAAACCCAGGTGCACATGCTCTCAACCTTCCAGTTTACTTTATGTTTACATTTATTTAGGGCATATATTTTAGATAGTTTGCATTTACTTTAAATTGCTTTGTTTACACTTCATAGATTAGTTTAGTATCATTTCATTTTTAGTTTTCAGCCACACTTTACACACACATTCACAACCTCCATCCCCATCCTTCCTTTGAATGCAATCACCAAGAACATATCAGCAAAGAGGAAAAAATGTCATTCCCAAACCAAGTGCCCCTAGGGTGAAAAACCCTAGGAGCCTAGTAAAGGGGAATCCTCTTTCCCTTGATTATATATGTTTTTGGTGGTTCATTTTGGTTAACCCGACTGTCTAACATTTGTTAACTTTCTGATATTGTATTTAATCTTAGGAGGTAGCTTGCATTGCATTAGACATTTGTGTTTTTGCATCCTAGGGTTGATAATACATTGCATTAGTGAAAGTTCATGTTAACTTGCATTTTTGCATACATATTATCCTTAAAAAAATTCTAAAATTTTACATTTTCACCTTAGAAATACATCATACAGCCTGTACCACATCAGACCCACTAAAAAACTTTAGAATATTTGAAAAAAATACCTGTTGGGACTAGTTCACCATTCTGGGCAACCTAGTCCCTATTCAAGTTTTTAACTGCCTATTACAGCCTCTGAAACCTCATTTTTGTGCTTCCCAAACCTCCTAGTACCATATACTATAAGTCTAGAAAGTTTTGAGAACATAGGTTTTAGGATTCTCACTCAAAATCATCATTTTAGGGTAGTCATTTTTGATAGACCTTCATAATTAGATCTGCAAAATGATTACATTTATGAAATTATGCTTAACATTCATTAAAGTACTTTTTACTTTTGCTCATACAATGTATCATTCATAAAACTATGCATAAGTTTATTAAAATTGCTTGTATTTCTTTCATGTGCATTTTTTACATGCTTCAAACTTAGCATATATTGGATAACATGTTAAATATTTTTGCATCTACATTGTTCATCTGGCTGAAACATTATATGACATGGTTACAAATGCTTTTCCTTTTTGTCCAAACAATGATAGTGTCTTATATATCTAGATGTGCTAAGAAACCTCCCATGCCTTCTCCCTATGAGAGCATTTTAGTGATAGAGAATACAACCTTGGAAATTCTGAACAATCATATTCATTCTTCTCATAATCTCTCTCTTCTTGGTGATGCAGAGATTATGGTATCAGAAGAACAAATTAATGAGAGTTCCGAGAATTCTAGTTGTTTCTCTCCTCTTACCTCTCTTACCAAACAAGACAATGTTACCATAAGGAATCATGACAATAACCTTTGTCCTTCTCCTAGTATCTCTCCTAGGTGTGGAGATGATACTTTTTTGATAGAAGATACAATGGATCAAAGTCATCAGTGTCTTATTTGTCCCCCTCCTTCTAGGGAACCCCTTATTAAACACAACACTTACACCATTCGTCATTCTCCTACTTGTGATGGAGTTCCTTTAAAAGAATCAACCTTTGAATGTGCAAAACATTCGGTTTGTCATTCCTCTCAAAACTCTCATCCTATATCTAAAAACATATGGTCTGCCGGCTAGTCTGTCTGCAACTGGAAACGGCTGATAAATAGCGAAATGCTCCCAAGCCCAAACTTGTAGCAAGGTCATCCCTGCTGATAAACTATGTGCACCTAGGTACACAGCTGAGTGTAAATCATGATATTGCTAGCATTTATCCCCATCGCATATCCGGGTGTTCATGCACCATCATGTTCTAGAGTCCATCCTAGCCAACATGAACTCTTTGACTCATGATCGTGGCAGTGAAACCTCCAATGAATCAAATTAGCACTGTAGTGTCGTGATAAGAATTCACATCCTCCACTATCAACGCTTGGACCCTCTGCGGTCCCTGACCCCAAAGGTTCTGTGGAGAGGATCTTGTTGTCGGGTCCCATGAGAATAGTGGGTAACACTCTATGAATGAAATGTGCAATATACACCACACATCCTCTGGTGTGACTGTCATCTCGTCGATGGATAGGTGAAAGGTGTTGTGGTCACTATGCCACCTCTCAGCCAACGCGGTTAACAAACCCCGATTAATCCTAATTTGGGGCATATCAAGTAAGCTCGTAAGACCACAATGGCCTATCACCTAAAGCTCATCTGGTGTCAGATGACAAATCAAGTCTGTAGTCTGTGGAAACCTCTCTCGCATCTGGAGAGTACCCAGATCCTCCTATCATCATAACGAAAAATCTACAATCAGTGAACTATGTCAAGAATCAAACGTGATTCTACTATCAAGTCCATTTCAAAAACTTTGGTATGAATTTTTGATCAAAATTCATAGGCGAACATCCAACCTCACCTATCATGCAGTTCACTAAAACTTTATCTAGATCTCGCCTATCATGAGATTTATCAGATACTAAATCAAACCTCACCTATCATGAGATTTATCAGATATTGAATCATTTCCTCGCCTATCATGAGGATCATCAAAAAAATAGGATTTCTTCTCACCTATCATGAGAGTTAGTCTTATTTACATCAATCCAAATCCATCATCAGGAATTTGGATTATCAATCATACCAATCAGAAGAATGGACATGATCGGAATTGACGAAATCAAGGTTCACTAAGTCAAAATCTTCAATTATGACCGGAAGCGCTAAAACAAGCTTCCAGAGTGCTAAATCCCAAAAGCGCTACTTTATCAGCTGAAAGCGCTAAATCAGGGACCCAAAGCACTAAAACTATGAAAGCGCTATTTCAGCACTCTGAAGCGCTAAAACAGGCTTCTGAAGCGCTAAAAGTCCTGAAGCGCTACTTTTTTGCATCAAAGCGCTAAAAAAGGCCGTCAAAGTGCCACTTTACCAGAAGTGCTAGAATAGACCTTGAAAGCGCTAATCCACTGACTCAAAGCGTTAAAAGTCTCAAAGTGCTAATTTTTGACACCTAAGCGCTAAATCACTGAAAGCGCTACTTTACCGACTGGAAGCGCTAGAGTTTTTAACGCAAGTGCTAAAACTCAAAGCGCTAGACTACCTATTGGAAGCGCTACATCAAAATGTAAGCGCTACAGTGTGGCTTGAAAGCGCTGAAACAGACCTAGACACGCCTAGATGCTAAAAAGCATAAAAAACAAAAATGCACGAATCACGAGGAGGTCAAGGGGTACATACCGGAGGTCCATATGCAGGCGGCCATCGGTGACATCGAACGCACTCGAATCGATGAGTGTGGTAGGGGATAGGCATCTTCCTCCAGCTGGCAAAGAATTCTTTATCACTATGAATTTTTGAACTCAAAAAGAAAATATGACTTTGAAAATGACCTTTTACACTATTTATAATTTTTGAAAGGTATTTTTGGGGGATTTTATTAAAATTTTGATTAATTTTATCCATGAAATTAATTAAAACTCATCTGAGGGCTCTATTTCTTCATCATTTTGTCAGAAGATAAATTATTTTGTTATCAAAACATCAGGAAAACATCAGAAAATCATCAAATTTTTGAAAAATTCTAAAAATCAACACATCATTAATTTATCTCCCGAGGGGGCATATTATCATAAATCATCTGAAAATCAATGTCTGGGGCATACGAAATTATTTTATTATTATCATCAATCCTAGCAGTAGCAGCAAAATTTTCTTCGAAGCAACGCATAAACACATCACTTCGAAGAGGGGCAAAATGTATACACCTAAAATTGGTCTAGAGCATCCTATTAATTAAATACGAATTATTTGATTAATTATCCTAATTTCCTCTACTGTTTGAATAAATAGAAATATTTATTTATATAGTTCACATTTAAATTCATCTTAATTAAATAAACAAAATTAAATACTTTGTTCGATTTAATTATCAAATCCCTATTTCAATCTATCACATCGATTCTAAATTAATTAAATAAAGATCAAAACACTTTATTGATTAAATGCCATATTCTTCTGATTAATTTAATAAACAACTATCCTATAGTTCGTTTTATTAAATTATTTATCTCCCTTTTCCTAATTTAAATAAATCAAAAATATTTGAATTAGAGCATAAGGAATATTCCAATCTACATTTCCTCAAAAATGAATTAGATTTTCTATGTCTAATTCATGTCTAAAATATGTCACAATTAATTGATTGAAACTTCACGGAAAGTTTTGGAGACAAATTGGAGACAAATTCCAAAATCTTCTCTCAATCCTCCTCCATCAATCCTTCCTCTTCTCTTGCCTGGTGTTTTCATGGGTAAAGACAATCTCCATCTTTCTCTCAATCTTCTCCATCTCTCACCATTCAATTCTCCAGATTGAATCCAAGCCTCTCAAAGTTTTCCCTGTGCATTTCTACAGCCAAGAAATCTATAAATAAAGCCTCATTGAACCAAGAAAAGGATCCAAATAATCAAGCTTTTGCACTCTTACTCTACAGGAATCTAGACTTCAAGCATCAAGCATTCACACATCAAGCATCAAGCAATCAAGCTTTCAACCATGGATACCTCCTGTAGTTGCAATTATCTATTTCACATCAATATCATGCTAGTTTAATTGATTTATCATTTAGCATTGCATTATCATTATCTCGTTCTTCAAATAGTCATTTTAATAGTCTTATTTGCTTACACAATCTGAGAGCAATTTAGATTTAATAAATCTTTGAGGATAGAGAACAATATGACGCTTTCAATTGATTACTG